>JADBJO010004606.1:155000-167500 GCA_016801955.1 Conus betulinus
AAAGTGGTGTAGAAACATGAATAATATTCATTACGTTATTTACTACCTTGTTTTTTCACCGTTTTGCCTGGCATACAGTTCTGTCGGAAAAGAGGATTCAAAGTAAATAAGAACACAACGTCAAGACAACGTAGATCATATGTCTAGCCCGTTGTGTTCTTCGTCATCTTCCTCGTTCCATGCTAAAGATTTAGGGTTGTTGCTCTTCGTGATACAATCCACCTCAGAGACCCCCCCATGTGGCTTCACAGGCGTTAGGTTTCATTTCATTGTTTAGGATCCAGACTACTGAGCAAACCATCTGCAAACGTGCCCTAGTACACGAAATTTCATGCATCAAATGTGTACATATCACGCACTTGAGCTGAGCAATCTGTTTGGCAACCTGGAGAACCAACGACTCGTACAATCTTTATACAAAAGACCAGTAAGTTATTTGGAGAGTGTTCGAGGACAAAGAGAAGAAGAAAAAAAAATGCTGCACAAAGTCTATTTTAGTTGGCGATTACGGCTATATTCTGATCAAGCCTCCATAAGAGAACATAATCCAATAAATAGGTAGAAGCCTTTGGAAGCATTAGTTGAGATTTCTGTCTGTTTTAAAGATGATCTTCTCTTGCGGAGCTTAATGTGGATATAGCCGAATATATATATATATATATATATATGTAATAAAAACAATAAATTCCAACGATAAGTACCGAGCACCATTCTAGCAGCTTACAGAGCAGCTTGGTGTTGCAATGACTGCAAGAAATATTGAATTATAAACAAAGCTTGCTCTTATGTCTCAGATTGTAGAAATAGGGGGCTGATAAGCCTTCATATCTGCAGTGACAGATGATTCTGCCTAACTGACAGTATGTGCTTGAGTGGGTGAATGGGGAATAATAAATGCTTCTCAAAATGAACCTTCAGCAAGCTTATAGTCTCTGAAGTGGGGAGACCATCTCCAATGGGGAGGAAGCTCACTACACATATAACTCCTGGTCAGATACCGATATTTCGAAACCTGATTGTTTCTCCTCAGTGACCGCGTATGGTAATTTGACTCCTCTGCCTTTTCGGTTTTAAGAAGAATGCTATACCCAAAAAAGGCTGGTGTGCAATACCGTAGTATGTTTGTTGAATTTCAAAAAAAAACCAACCAAAGGTGCCACCTCAGAAGCAAAAGAAAATCAAAATCATGAAAGAGCAAAACAAGCTACATTTTCTTGTGAAAAGTAGAAAATATAAAACGATAAGCTCTTAAGACACAAGTGCTGAGGGCCAGTTCTTGGAATGAATCCGCAAGGGACTAAATTACAATAAAACAAATTCCAAGAATAGGTACCGAGCACCATTCCAGCAGCTTACAGAGCAGCTTGGTGTTGCAATGACTGCAAGAAATATTGAATTATAAACAAAGCTTACTCTTATGTCTCAGATTGTAGAAAATAAGGGGCTGATAAGCCTTCATATCTGCAGTGACAGATGATTCTGCCTAACTGACAGTATGTGCTTGAGTGGGTGAATGGGGAATAAAAATGCTTCTCAAAATGAACCTTCAGCAAGCTTGTAGTCTCCGAAGCGGGAGACCTCTCCAATGGGGAGGAAGCTCACTAACATATAACTCCTGGTCAGATACCAATATTTCGAAAATCTGATTGTTTCTCCTCAGTGACCACGAATGGTAATTTGACTCCTCTGCCTTTTCGGTTTTAAGAAGAATGCTATACCAGAAAAAGGCTGGTGTGCAATACCGTAGTATGTTTGTTGAGTTTTCAAAAAACCAACCAAAGGTGCCACTTCAGAAGCAAAAGAAAATCATGAAAGAGCAAAAACAAGCTACATTTTCTTGTGAAAAGTAAAAATATAAAAGATAACCTCTTAAGACACAAGTGCTGAGGGCCAGTTCTTGGAATGAATCCGCAAGGGACTAAATTACAAATAAAACAATAAATTCCAAGGATAAGCACCGAGCACCATTCCAGCAGCTTACAGAGCAGCTTGGTGTTGCAATGACTGCAAGAAATATTGAATTATAAACAAAGCTTGCTCTTATGTCTTTTTTCGGGGTCATTTTCTACTTTTCACAAGAAAATGTAGCTTGTTTTTTGCTCTTTCATGATTTTCTTTTGTTTCTCAGGTGGCACCTTTGGTTGGTTTTTTGAAAACTCAACAAACATACTACGGTATTGCACACCAGCCTTTTTCTGGTACAGCATTCTTCTTAAAACCGAAAAGGCAGAGGAGTCAAGTTATTACCATACCGGTCACTGAGAAGAAAACAATCAGGTTTCGAAGTATCAGTATCTGACCAGGAGTTATATGTTAGTGAGCTTCTTCCCATTGGAGATGGTCTTCCCGCTTCGGAGACTATAAGCTTACTGAAGGTTCATTTTGAGAAGCATTTATTATTCCCCATTCACCCACTCAAGCACATACTGTCAGTTAGGCAGAATCATCTGTCACTGCAGATATGAAGGCTTATCAGCCCCCTATTTCTACAATCTGAGACATAAGAGCAAGCTTTGTTTATAATTCAAAATATATATATATATATATATATTTTTTTTTTAAGTAAGTAGGAAATGAGGTGAAGGGAAATACTGGAGCGACTTGAGGGAGTAAAGGAGTGACAAAGACATGTCAAATGACCCCAAAACAGGTAATTCTTGCATCATCGATCAAGGTAGCTGACGAGTTCTAGTATCAATGGAAACTGGTGAGCGGTGAACGGGGCAATAGGAGGGTTTTCTGTTCTGCATTTTAACAGCGGTCAAGTACGTGACTTAATCATGCGTGAGGTAAATGTCATGACAGAAGAAGATATTTTTTCTGTTTTTTTGTTGTTGTTTTGTTTGTTTGGTTAGGTTTGTTTGTTTTTTTTTTTCTTGTTTGTTTGTTTTTTGCAACACAGATTTTTTTTCCTCAATTTCTTTATGTTGCGTAAACACTAGAGAGAGAGAGACTGAGAGGAGAGAGAGAGAGAGAGAGAGGGAGCAGGAGGCGATAGAAGAGCGCCAGGGAGAAGGGGTGGATAAATGACGGTGGGGGGTGGATGGTGGAACCATAACAAAACATTGCTATTACGGCAGAGGCCAGGGAGACTGGGGGGCTGAGTGAGCTGAGGGGTACGTGAAGAAAATCTATAGAAAGAAAATAACACTATATTAGTTTTATGCATGACACAAACACATATACCGGCGCGCGCGCGCGCACACACACACACACACACACACACACACACACACACACACACACACACACACACACACAGTGCGACCGAACTCAAACACGCAAGCAAACAACACACAGACACACATACAAAGATGCACGCACAGATACACACACAAACATGTGCTCACTCGCACACACACACACACACACACACACACACACACACACACACACACACACACACACACACACACAGAGAGAGAGAGAGACACACACACACACACTCACTCACACACACACACACTACACAAACAAACAAACACAGACACACATACAAAGATACACGCACAGGTACACGCATAAACACGTGCTCATTCGCACACACACACACACACACACACACACACACACACACACACACACACACACACACACACACACATATTACACACACACACACACACACACACACACACACACACACACACACACACACACCAACATATTACAATACACACACACACACACACACACACACACACACACACACACACACACACACACACACTCACACACACACACACACACACACACACACACACACACACACACACCACCACCACCACCACCACACCACACCACATCACACCACACACCACACCACACCTCACCACACTACACACTTCACCATCACATCACACCAGAACACATCGGTTATATAAACGTTAGTCAACCTCAAATCATAACACGTTCCAACCCAAACTGGAAAAAAAAAAGAAAAACAGAAAGGGACGGGGGGGAGGGTGTGGGGTGGAGAAAATGGGACAATCCTCGCCGTTTACAGACCATTTTGATCAGCAAACAGAAAGTGGAAGCGGACTGAAATAGGGAGCAGGGGAGACCAGAAAGCCCCCATACATTCTTCTCTATGGGCGGAGAGACTCATTGTCACGTGCTGGTGTTTTCTCTCGCGGATGCTGAAATTAAGTGAACACGTTCAGCCACTTAGCGTGGCAACTCGACCGAACCTGAATCGTGCTCAGCCTCTGACGAGTGACTACATAGTGGTATGGTGTGTTGAACAACTACTGGTGCTGGGTGTTGGTATTATCAGTGTTCTTGGTGGTGGTGGTGGTGATGGTGGTGGTAATTGTGGTATTGTTGTTTGTCGTTTTCTGTTAGATCCTAGAATGATTTGCGTTTTAGCATTATCATCATCATCACAACGATGACGATAATAATAATGATCACCATCATTATTTATTGTGATGATGATAATCATCGTCAACGTCGTCGTCGTTATCATACCATTATCATCAGCATCATCGTTATCATTAATGTTATCATTATTTTTACTATAATTACTGTTATTATATTATCATTATCGTTATTATTACTATGATATGATGATGATGATGATCATCATCATCATTATCATTACTATAATATGATGATGATGATCATTATCATTATCATTACTATAATATGATGATATTGTTTTTTATGTCATTATTATTATCATTATTGATGGCGTTTTGTTGTTGTTACCTCCATCGAGGAGGTTGTAATACTTCACCAGTCTCTGTTAGTTTGTTCTTTTTTCTGTATGCAGAATGACACCCAAACTACGACGAATCCCTTCAATGTTGGTGCAGATCCTGCGCAGATCCAGAACAAATGCAGGATCCAGTATCGTTCCGCAAGACATGACGCAGAAGAAAATTACTGAAACTGTTTGAATCACCTCGGTGGAATAATGGAACATGGCCCAGGAACGGAGTTACGTATTTTACACTGAACATGGACACTTTAAATGATACATTTTCATGGAATACAACAGTTTGTAATCTTACGAATATGAACATTTCATGTTTTTACTTGTACTATGTTCTAAATAAAAAGGTATACATAAAGGCTAGTATCTTTGGGGAATAGCCTGTTCCCGAGATTATAGGGACCCCTGTCTATGTCTTCTGTATACGTTTGTAATCTTTCCAAGGGTCGTCCTTGCATTCTTTTTAATTACAGGGAATGTTTAGAAATTAAGGCGCGACAGCGATGTATGTTGAAATTTACATTCTTTTATTATGATCATATCTACATTCCTCATTCGTCTGTCTGTCTGTGTATCTGTCTGTGTATTTGTGTGTGTGTGTGTGTGTGTGTGTGTGTGTGTCTGTCTCTGTCTCTGTCTCTGTCTCTGTCTCTCTCTCTCTCTCTCTCTCTCTCTCTCTATCTCTCTCTCTCTCTCTCTCTGTCTGGAAAGCCTGAAAGAAAAGAAAATAATTATGTCTTTTGTTTGATTTTTGTTGTTCTGTTTGTATAAGCAGCACATTATCAGGGTGAGAGTGCCAGTACACCACACATTAGAACATTAATAAATCCAGACACTTTGTATCAAACCCCAAACACTAACATCGGCAAGAATATGTCCATTTGTGAGAGAATATACAGACTATACATGGGTGCGTAAGAGACTGGTTGGAGGGAAAAAAAACAGCTAGTAGAGGAACTTGTTTTCCTTTTGTTCTTCCCGGTTTTTGGGGTTTTTTTTAGGCAGATATAGAGGACAGTGTGAAGCACAACAAAAATGAAGAGGCTGATTTTCGTCTTTAGGGGGAAAAAAGGGGGGCGGGAAAATTCACCGCCGTAGGTGCTCCATTGATCCGATAACTGATGCAAAAAGAAAAAGTACACATGGGAAGTAACTCTTTCACTCCGCACCAACAGTAATTTGCCCTGACTCAAATGGTGAGAGCATGATTTAACCATGGCCGCTGTCTGGGAGTGTCATTCAAGGTACTATCTATCTGTAGTAGTAGTAGTAGTAGTAGTAGTAGTAGTAGTAGTAGTAGTAGTAGTAGTAGTAGTAGCAGCAGCAGCAGCAGCAGTAGTAGTAGCGGGTTGTAGTAGTAGGGGTAGTAGCAACAGCAGCAGTAGTGGTAGTAGCTCAGCAGCAGCAGCGACAGCAGTAGTAGTAGTCGTAGAAGTTGCAGCATCAGAAGCATCAACAGCAGCAGCAGCAGCAGCACCGGTAGTAGTGGTAGTGGTGGTGGTGGTGATGGTAGTGGTAGTGGTGGTGGTAGCAGTAGTAGTAGTAGCTGTGGTAACCGTAGTAGTAGAAGTAACAGCAGCAGCAGTAGGGACAGACGTAGCTACACATACATACGTACATACACTATGACACACAAATATACAGGACCACACTCATACAGGTGTGTTCACACACAACAACGGTGTAAACAACATTACGCTTACGTGCTGAATTCTGCATTCTTTGATTAAAAGAAGCTTTAGGCGCCGAAATGCAACGTCTACGGAAATTTGTATGTCCCGCCCGCAACACCACCCACCCCACCCCATCCACCTAACCTACCTGGAAATATGGCGATAAAAACACACACACACACACACACACACACACACACACACACACACACATGCACATGCACACGCACACGCACAGTAAGAGAGATAGGGGGTGGATACGGATGATCTGGTTTTTGTTGGGTTTTTTTTTCATAGGCAATGGTCCGTTTTTATAGGGGTGCGTAAACAAAATAAAATGTAGGCATAGAAAATTTTCACGATAAAGAATGGAACTGGTTAACGAAAACAAAAAACAAAAAAAAAAAACGAGCAGCAGGGCTGTGAGCAATATACGAATCTAAGTTTGAAAGTCATAGATGAATTTGTATGTCTCGCCCGCCATCCCACCCCACCCCACCCCATCCCTCCCCCACCCCACCCCACCCCATCCCATCCCTCCTCTCCTACCTGAAAATATGACGATTAACACACACACACACACACACACACACACACACACACACACACACACACACACACACACACACACACACACACACACACATGCACGCACGCACGCACGCAAAACACACACATACACACACTTATGCGCACACACACACATACATAACAGCTACATTCGTAGGTGAATAAAACTCAGCTACGAAGAGATATACATACTCAGAAATTCATGTGCACTGCAAATGGGAATTCAAATTCCATTAGATATCCGATTCTTTCTAACTCCTAAATATCCACCTTTTCTAAATACAGTCATGTTTGTTTTTCAGCTTTACTTTTAAGTAAAGTTAACCAGCAGCTTAAAGAACACTTTTCGGCTGATTTTGAAGACCATTAACAGTTTCCGATGATACAACAAGATCAACTGCCAATGATGAAATTAGTGCATGTAAAACGTCAGTAATAAATGTCTACCATTGGAAACAACTTCTGACAATAATCTATTTATAAACAAAAACAATTGAGAGAAAAGGACAGGGCTGTAGACGTCACCTTGTGTCACGCCAGTAGTGAACTGAATAAAACTCATGATTCCCCTACGTTAAGTTTTAGCTTTCACATTGCTATACATGCTCACTATGCACTTACATGGCTTCCCATGTGCACCACTCCTTGACAGAACAGGCCATAGAATACCTCTGATCATAGAATCAAAGGTTTTTCTTTCAAAGTCGATAAATGCAGCATATAAATTCAGAATTCAAAGAAAACTGATTTTGCTATCAGAATAAATATGATAAACTGAAGAATACTTGCATACCTAAATCTAGTTTTGCTATCCCCCTTTAGAATTCTGTTCTCTATTACCCATTCCCGTGACCTATGAGTAACCGCCGTACTATAAATTTCATCAGCTGCCCCGCAGATAGAAATATTCCAATAACTATTACGATTATTTACATCACTTTTCTTGTGCAGAGTAAGAACCATTGATTCTGTCCAGTTTTCAGGATACTTTTTTTTTTTTACAACAAAAACAAACAACATCAACAACAGCAACAGCAACAGCAACAACAAAAATAGATAAAAAGAAGAGATTTGAAGAATAACACCGAACGGAAATCTTTTATCAAAAAGAGAGTGGAAAAAGAGTAGCGATAAAATTTTAATTGAGTCTAATTTACAGCCAGACTTTAAAGACAAATGACCAGTGATGCCAACTGGACTGGCACTTTACTAGTTGCAAAGTGAGACGACTGCAGGCGGAAATCTAAACAAATCTTAAATTAAATGTCAGCGAACCGCCCAGAGAAACGTGGACAAACGAGTCACAGGACAAAACACAACGCGTTTCGACCTCTTGGGTCTTCTTCAGGCGAGACAAAAACGAATAAAATAGCGATCTGAAGCGATCAAAGCTAAGTGAATTTTCATTATTTTATTCGTTTTTGTGTCACCTGAAGAAGATCTAAGAGGTCGAAATGCGTTGTGTTTTTGTCTTGTGACTCGTTGTCCACGTTTCTCTGGGCGGTTTGCTGACATTTATTTAAGATTTGACAGCTTTACGGTTTTTTTTTTTTCCTCTAAGAGCCAGCAATACCTCCTCTTTAGTGATCTAGGCGATTACAGTTTCTACTTCGTCGCTTTAACGCTATCTTACTGCAAAAGAAATCGTTAATTGATGCATTTGTATTAAAGGCTCTTCAAAGTGTTCAAACCATGTGTCGATATCAATCATTTTTGCTGATTATCTCTTTTTAAAGGAAATTTTGTGCACTGTGTCCTGTACTTTCTCTGGCTTTTAATGGATGAGACTAAGTCATTAAGAGGAGCGTTTTTCACATGTTATTTCATCCTTTGTAAATGTTCGTATTCAACCTTTTTATGCACTAGCTGACACAGCTCTCGTCGTCTTGCGTTTGATTAGAATTTAAAACAATTTACGAATCAGTTTTTGTACTAACATTTCACTCTGAATAAAGCAATCTTTACCTGCACAATGCTCTTAGCATGTATTTATTTTTCAATGCATTCCAGAAAATCCTGTAGACATGAAATAGAAGCACCCAACGCATATCATTGAGCCTTTCTGCACAAGACAGCTTCTCCAGAAATTCTTAAAAACCAATATTACTTAGTATAACCAAATATTACTATAGTATACAAAAGCAAGATCTCTCCGAGACAAATTTTGAGAAGTGTAGTTGTTTATGTTTGACATATTGCATTGTTCATCACCTGAACGATTTAAGTTTCATTTGACAGGCATATGATCTGACGCAATCCACTCACATGCTCTCAGCTAGCAAACATCACACGAAAAGGAGAATAATTTACAAGATACCTGCTTTTAATCATTCACACCGCTTTCACAATTTGACATACGTGTAGCAACCATTTCGGTCGTCGTAGAAAATATCATGTAGAGCGCAAAAATCCAGTACAGTGTAGCAATATGTAACAATTTGCCATGATCATTAATAATTATCTTCAGAACATCTATTTACGGTAGGTGAGTGACTAGACAGCTATATCCAAAACACCACACAAATGCAATTTTCCTGGAAATGATGAAATAATGTTTATGGCCTACTATTCAGATCCCCACACAATAAGACATACACTTGCCCATGTGTCAAATTCGTCACGTATTTTTCAGAGAATGTAACACAATTTCCTCCATCAAAACAGGCATAGCATGGAGACCCAGAGACAGAGACAGACAGACAGACAGAGACAGCGAGGAGACAGACAGACAGACGGACGGACCAGACAGACAGAGACAGACGGATTAATGAGACAGACAGAAGACATTTTTCAGAGGAGAGAGAGAGAGAGAGACAGACAGACAGACAGACGGAGAGAGACAGAAGAGACAGACAGACAGAGAGAGAAGAGACAGATTACAGGGGGAGAGATAGAGACAGAAGACTGGGGCGAGAGACAGACACGTTGAGAGAGAAGAGAGAGAGAGAGACCCCAGATAGGGGAGAACAAACAGAGAAGGTGTGAGGGGTGGAGGATAATCTCCATTTGACATTGACCATCGAGTCTTTGGCAGATTAACTTACAAAGCCCATATGTTCTCATAAGAAAACCGACTTAAGACAGAGAAAGGAACTAGCATGGAGAACCGATCAGACGAGATGAGATCCAGCAGAGTGTCGATGGGGGGAATGACCAGAGCACGAGTGTACAGATAACAGACAGACAGATAGACATCAGGACAGAGAGAGACAGACAGATTGTGGAGAGAGAGATGGGGGGGAGAGAGTGAGACAGAGATAGACACAGAGGTGTGAAATGGAAGGGTATTATGGGTTTTGAATCCTGAGACAGGTGTGTTTACCATTCTCATGGGGGGAGACAGACCATTTGCTACAGACAGATAGACAGACAGACAGATAGACATCGACAAAGAGAGACAGACAGAGAGAGAGAGACAGAAAGATAGGTGTACAGAGGTTTGGGGTGGGGATAATCTCCATTTGCTAATTACCATCGCTCTGTGTACAGGATTATATTTTGCTTTTAGCCATTAAAGACACCATACAATATGTACAATATAAGAAAGAAGGCGTCAGGAAACAAGATAAGACAGACTAGACTGGATTCACTCCGATCATCTGAACACGATCCAGCAGAAATCGTGTGTGGGTATTTGTCTGATTAGTCCCCCACCCCACCCCCCACCCCCTCATAAAAGTTGTTTGAGGTCAGAAACCCGTGGTTCCGTGCTTAACCAAATAAGTGCTGAAGACTGGAAGGTCGTGGGTTTGAATCCCAGCAGAACCATTGTCATTGGGGGTCTATACCTGCCCCCGAGATGAGTGTGCTGCGAGTTTGATGGGAAGACTGGGACCACATTGTGTGCTAAGACTGAATGATAGGGACCACACACTGTGTTAAGAGATCACATGGGAAAGCTGGAACCACACGTTGTATTATGGGTTTAAATCCTGGAGCCAAACATTGTGCTGGGGAGGGGGGGAGGGGCGGTTAAACGGAAAGACTGACACAAACATTGTGTGTTATGGGGTCAAATCGGAAGACTGGAGCCACATGCTATGTTATGGGTTCAAAAAGGAAGGACAAGGTGTGTTAAGATTTCAAATGGGAAGACTAGAGGCACATTCAATGTTAAAGTTTCAAACAGGAAGATTTCAGCAACATATTGTTTTATGGGTTCAAATGGGAAGACAGGAGCCATGTTTTTCACTAAGAGTCCAAATGGGAAGACCAAAGCCACTCGTCGTGTTAAGGGTATAGATGGGAAAGATCAGAGCTCCACGTTGCGTTAGGGGTTCAAATGGGAAGATCAGGGCTCCACGTTGTATTAGGGGTTCAGATGGGAAGATCAGAGCTCCACGTTGTATTAGGGGTTCAAATGGTCAGATCAGAGCCAAACATTGTGTTACGGGTTCCGATGAGATCTGAGCCACTCGTTGTGTTAAGATTAAAATGGGAAAAAAGAACCGCACGTTATGTTAGGGTTCAAATGGAAGATTAGAACTACGCATGGTGTAAAAGATTTATATGGGAAGACTAGAGCCACACATAATGTTCGAGGCTCAAATGTGGGTACTTCAACAAACAAATCATGTTTAGGTCTCAAATGGATAGGCTGAAATTACACATTCTATATTAGGGGTTCACGTGGGAATATCAAAAACTTATATTATATTAGAGGCTCAAACGAGAAAACTGAAATCACACATCGTGTTAACGCCAAAAATAGCAAGACTGGAACTACATCGCTGGTTCTTCGGGGTGATGTCAGTGAGAGAGAGAGAGAGAGAGAGAGAGAGAGAGAGAGAGAGAGAGAGAGAGAGAGAGAGAGAGAGAACAAAATGCGAAGATCTAGACGATCTCCCTTGCGGCTCAAAATTAATGTCTTATTCTGGCACTCAAGCAGTAGCACCTTTCAGAACAATCCGTTGGTGTGTTTGTTGTTGGCGGTGGTTTTGTTTTGTTTTGTTTTGTTTTTGAATTACTGGGACAAATTGAGGTAAAAAAAAAAAAAAAAAAAGGCAACCAAATCAACACTTGAACAAGATACTGGAAAAAACCTGAGTCAGCTCCAGTTGGGGGGGGGGGGGGGGGGGGGGGGGGGAACAAATGGCAAAACGAAAATCTCAACTCTACAGAATCTTTTGGAACGCCGCAACTGAAACATAAAAGGAGATACTGATGCAATGACTATATTTAGCAAACTGCCTACGAAAACAGACCTATGGTTTAACGATAAAATATTGTAGGTGTGCTCTTCAAAAGGAAACAGAATTAACACACTTGTTTGTATACGAAGAATCCTACTGTCTTCACATTCTACTTTTGGTAAACATCCAACCACTGTACACTCCTTGTAATAATGATAGCAGCCGCATCAACAATAACAGTACTACTATTGCTTCTGCTGCTGCTACTGCTGCTGCTGCTGCTACTACTACTACTACTACTCTTCCTCTCCTCGTTTGACTTCCATGGCCGTTACTGGTTCTTCACTTCTCTGCGTCCTTCATTTGCTAATGCTGATACTTCAGCTACCATTAAACCAATCTATTCCT
>JADBJO010004606.1:172500-175000 GCA_016801955.1 Conus betulinus
GGCTGGCTCGCCGAGCTTTCTGCCATCGTCATGTGAGATGGAACCAACAACAGTGGTCCCAGGTCCTCTTTTCAGATGAGTTTCGGTTTAGTCTTGAACACAATGACGGCCGAATTAGAGTTTGGAGGCGTGTTGGTGAACGTTACATTGATGCAGCTGTTCGCCAGACCAGGGCCTTTGGGGGAGGATCTGTTATGGTATGGGGTGCCTTCAGCCTCCACCACAAGACACCACTCTACCATATTGATGGAAACCTCACAGGCATCCGCTATCAGGATGAAATCCTGGCGCCTTTCGTTGTTCCGACCATGCAATGGATAGGACCCATGGCAGTCTTCCAAGACGACAATGCTCGGCCACATAGGGCCCGGGTGGCCGAAAACTTCATTGTGCAGGCCGGCATCAACAGGATGATCTTCCCGGCGTATAGTCCCGACCTCAATCCCATCGAGCATATGTGGGATGAGTTGGGGAGACGTGTGAAGGAGAACCATCCACCTCCCAGAGACCGCCAGGATCTCTTCCAAATGCTGCAACTGGAATGGCAGAGAATCCCTCAGAGGGTCATCAGAACACTGGTCAACTCGATGAGGAGTCGCTGCGTGGAATGTCTCGCCAATGGCGGTGGCCACACCCACTATTGAAATGATTTTGTGAACTGAACAGATTTTGCGAACTTTGATTTCGACCCATCCTCTGTTTAATTGTCTGTAAATCAACAACCGTTCATTCGATCCCAATGAAATTCAATGTACGTTGGAACAAGATAATGAATTAAATCTGTCCCAATTTCAAAATCGTGGCTTTTATATTTTGGAAATTATGCGGGTACATGTAAACTGTGCTTAACTTTATGTGACTAGTATATTAATGATGAGGCTTGAAGCCATGTAGAAGAAAAGAAAATAATGACGTGCTTTTTCGTCACTAAAATGAATATGTAGTTTTTTTTCTAAGTAACCTGATCACTGACACAAGTGCCTCACCCAGGCACACGTATTCACTGTTATAAAACTTTCCTGCACGGTCATTTCTATCATCACCGTCCGCCTCATCATTAGCTATACTACTGAAAAAAACAAAACCATTTCTTACCAAGGTCATCAAGCTTGCGGAGTACATGAAAACAGACTTAAGCATTAGTTCTTACCGAACATTTCTTTTTCCTAACATTTTATGCTTATGCCACATACTTAGCCAGTAGAGTTATTATCCTATTATTGTCAGAGGTCAACAAACTATATAGGTCATGATTTTCTTTCGCAATGATATTGAAAAGTTGAGGCTTCTGTCTGATATCGTTATAAGCTGCACAAGAGAATAGAAAATGATCTTCATTTTCTCTCATACCATCTGTACACATTGCACACAAATCGTCTACACTGCCTTAGGGATTAAACCATCTTTTGTTTGCATTTAGTCCCAGTGTCCTACTTCTAAATCTAGCAAGCATATCCCTGTACCATTTATTGGTAACTACAGTCAGAAATTTTCCAGGTTGTAAGATACTTTTAAACGAATGGAACCAGGAATACTTCGTATCATCTTCCATCTTGGAATGCCAATTTTGTTTATAACATGCGATGAGACGGTCTTTAAATTCCAACGTAAATGCTCTTTTATCGCCAACTCCTTGACTAAGCCATACCACACCAAATCCGTTTACTGTCAAAACCTGTTTTTTATAGTAGCAACCCAGTTCTGCTTTCCTAACTCAAATTGCCGTAGTAACATATGAGAGAGAGAGAGAGAGAGAGAGAGAGAGAGAGAGAGAGAGAGAGAGAGAGAGAGAGAGAGAGAGAGAGAGAGAGAGACGGGAGTGAGTTTGAAATTCTGATATCATATTTCGAGCACATACACATGGAAAGTAGGAGATATATAGGTGCTTACGTCATGAAATATGAGAGATACAGTTGGAACTATGATACGTTTTTAATATACAATAAACAACATGACTGCGGCCGCACCTGCAACCTCAGCGCCTGACAAGTAGCAACAGAGATAATATACAAAGGAAACAGTTCATATGTACTTGTGTGATGATATATTTGTGAATATGAGACAAAGCGCGGTTTTTTTTTATGGTTTCCTGAATTCCCCACGCTCCTTCCCACCCCCGTTTTCTTGTCTCATCTACGACAAAAAAAAAAAGAAAAAAGAAAACAAAACATACGTCAGCATGTTTTTTCTCACCATACCTGTTGAATGACGTCACTCTGTTGGTATGTATACGAAAAAGAGTGCCTCACTTTGTTTCCACCTAGACATTTCCACCACCTCCTCCCTGCACCTCCTCTTAGTCTTACTTTCCTCAACTCTCTCTCTCTCTCTCTCTCTCTCTCTCTCTCTCTCTCTCTCTCTCTCTCTCTCACACACACACACACACACACACACACACACACACTCACATAGATAGATAGATAGATAGATAGATAGATAGATAGATAGATAGATAGATAGATAGAGAGGATAGATGCGAGTGCGTGTGTGTGTGTGTGTG
>JADBJO010004606.1:180000-192345 GCA_016801955.1 Conus betulinus
GAGAAATAACGCGTTTCGACCCGTGGGTCTTCTTCAACATGCATTCTGATGTAAACAAAAGACGCACAAACAAGCATTTATCTCTTCTGTCTGGGTGCAAAGTGTAGTGTGGGTGAAAATCTTAAACTACGGAATGGAAACTGAGAGAGTAGGGACGAGATTGGAAGAGATTAGATACAGATTAAAATGAGAGTACTGTTAACTGAGAGAAAAATGATTATATTTTGGTATTCTGATTATATAATGAGAATAGTAACACCAACCGCAATAACAACAACAACGATGCCTGTGATAGTTACAAGAATCTTGACATAAGAAAAGAAGAAGAAGAAGAAGAAGAAGAAGAATAAGAAGAAGAAGACAACAACAACAACAACAACAACAACAACAAGGAGAAGAACAAGAAGAAGAAGGAGGAGGAGTAACTCTAGCAGTTATGATGATACCACTACTACTACTACTACTACTACTACTACTACTACTACTACTACTAGTAGTAGTAGTAGTAGTTGTTGTTGTTGTTGTTGTTGTTGTTGTTGTATTCGTAGTAGTAGTAGTAGGGCAGTAGTAGTAGTGGTAGCAGTAGGAATAGTAATGATGTGGGACAAGAAGCAAAGGATGTTCTGTTTTGTAATGAGGTAATACTGCACTGTATTGTAATACAGTTAACATCATAAACCCCAAAACTCAGTATGACCTGCAGAACACTCTTCTTTGTTGGTAGATCACGTCACGGCGAGGTCATATCCCACACACACTCTGATTGCCACCAGGAAATGCCTTAGCTCCCACCCGAATCTGTACCAATAAATAACCAAAGAGACTGCTGTATAAAAGACTGGGGCAATCTACTGAACGTCTTTCAATCAACGACGCCGCACTGTTTTATTTTCTGAGGTGGATTGGTGCTCGATAGCGCGTGCGTTTGCATTTTTTTTTTGTCTGTTTGCCTGACTGTTGCTTAACCCGTCAGAACGTCTGTGAGTGCGAAAGATGTCGCGAGAAGAATTAACAGTAGTTATCTTTTCATATTCAAGGGCGAAAATAGGTAGTTATAAACCTTTGTCCCTACACCGATGATTAAATGCATTGCATCTCTTCACACTCTTGTGGGTGTCACGTCATTAGTATTCCTAGTCCTAGTGCCTGCCTCTAAAACCCGTGCTTCAGCTTCAGCTCTATTAGTTACTCTGAAGAAAAAAGGCAAATAACTTTCCTCATTCTTCCTTTTTACCCTCTGTGTGTGTGTGTGTGTGTGTGTGTGTGTGTGTGTGTGTGTGTGTGTGTGTGTGTGTGTGTGTGTGCGTGCGTGCGTGCGTGCGCGCGCGTGTGTGTGTGTGTGTGTGTGTGTGTGTGTGTGTGTGTGTGAATCGCAACACAATTTACCATTCACTCAAGTCAATCTCGTACCCAAACCACACTTTTCTCTCCCTTTTTTTTTCGCCTCGTACCAGCATGCAAACCCGCCTCCTTCTCTTCTCCGTGGGCAGCAGGTTTCAAAATGGGGAGACTGCAAGCGGAAAGTGAAACGTTGTCATTGGTGTTTTATATCAACAGCTTTTGTTGGAACGCTGACAGCCCCAGTTACATTTTCCCGTTTTCTTTTCTTCTCTACCTGTTTCAATGGCAGCAAGGCACGTAGTGTTTCTCGATATTTGGAACTGCTAAAATAGCGAATAAAGAAGTTCACAACAGAACTTGTGTAGGCACTGAGTTCTGCCAAGCCCACGAGAACTTTGTAGAAGTTTCTATCAATTCCTGCAGGACCAAGTTGTGGATCAATAATGTGCGAATATCTCAAGATAATTGAGGGCACGGAGTGAATGAGACGAACTCGACCGATAAACACATGATTGTTCTCGCGATGCCGATTTCTTTGGTGGACATTGAAGCCTGATGACGCCAGTGAACGACTTGCTGTAGTCTAACAGCTGTGATGATGGTGGTGATGATGACGACAAGCAAAGAACCAATGAGGACGATGAACCCATAGAGGACGCTGTCCAGAATATCTATCAGAGCTTTGTTCATGAAGTAAAATTGGCTCAGAGAGACTGCCCACCTTGTTGTCCCAGTCTGCTCGATGAAGATGCAGGTCACCGAAGTCCGAGCAAGAACGACAAAGCGCAAGATGACCGGAACCACCATCACTCCTATCACGATGACCCTCACCAATGCTTTCGTAGAGACGTACTGTCGAGCCTTCAGATGAAAAAGGACACACACACATCTTTCCGTGGAAATGATAGCGGACAGGAAATACGGTGCAAAACCGATTCCATGTAGTCCGATAAGGCCGCTGTCAGTACTGTAACGGAAGGCCGCATCAGCCCATTCCCCTTCTTTCAATTTCCAGTAAGCACGTGCAGCATTACAGACAACGTTGAGAACCAGACACGTAAGATCTACCAAAGCGAGACAGAAGAGGCACACATTAATCCTCTCTCTGAGGCCTTGCTTTCTGAAGATCACCATGTTCAGGATGTTTAAAGGAGCCCCCATGAAAAACAGGATCGGAAATGAAAACCAGACTACGAACCATGTATGTGAGCTGTTCAGTTTCATGACTTATCAGATTTTGGGGATGGTCCCAGGGCACTGAGGTGCTGACATCGATAACACGGCACTTTTGTTTACCACTTGTGTTAAGCATAGAATCAGACATCTAGGGTGCGCTCCATGTTGACGTCATCTTGAGTTTCCCCACTGCCTGTGAACCCTGTGATGACAGAAATCAGATATTTAAAAAAAAATCTTTCCAATAAATGACTGGTTGCAATGTAAGTAATTTAAGATTGTACGCTAAACGGTGACCATCTCCTTCCATGTCATTTTAAACATTGCTCTTCCACATTTCTCTGATCTGGTTGAACTGTATATCCTCTCAGTCTCCATGTTCTTTATTAATACACGTATTTCCCGATATCCAGAAGAGCGCACCGTAAACACTGTAATCAGAAATAACTTTACGTTCTTAGTGCAACATGCCCAAAGCTCTCGAGCCTTTTGATCTGATTTTAAAACAGATGTCTTCTATTTTTTAGTCTGCTCCTACTTTAAGTCAAATATAGCTACACTATGTGTCTTACAGGAATTACGTGCACCGTTCTTACTCTTATTTCCCCACAACGGTTCGGAAGTTGGCTCGGTTTATCTATAAATCAAGTAAATTTCATTCTTTAAGATATGGTTACTTCCCTCTTTTCTCCCTCCTTCTCTGGTTTCGAGATGATCCATTGGTTGTGACTAACTACCGCTGGAGAATTAATGTAGTGCGTTTAGTGTCATCATTTTTAAATAGTTTCATTCAATTTTTTTCCCTGCGGGGACAAACCAAGGCAGAACTGATAAAAAGAAAAAACTATAAAAACACCTCCCAAATTTACCGCTCTCAAATTTTTTATTTCAATATAACACATAGATGAGTTTGAACAAGGCACTTTACGCAAAGGGCTCTCTCTCTCCCGAACAAGTAAATCGGTGTTTGCAAGACACATAGAGTCGCTATTTCCAGACACATCATTAGTCGAGAAAACAATGTAATAGTGAAACAAAAAATGTTTCTTCATGCGGTGTTTATGGGGATGGGAAGAGGGGTTGTAAGGGAAGGTATGGGAATGGATCGGGAGGCTGAATGAGTGAAAGGGGTAGGCGGGGCAGTGGATTTGAGGGAGAAATGTCTCCATTTCTGAGAGAGAGAGAGAGAGAGAGAGAGAGAGAGAGAGAGAGAGAGAGAGAGAGAGAGATTACCTAAATGCATTTTCATACACCAGATGGGTGTTTACCTACTTCTGATATGCAGCAGAGAGAGAGAGAGAGAGAGAGAGAGAGAGAGAGAGAGAGAGAGAGAGAGAGAGAGAGTACCTAAATGCATTTTCATACACCAGATGGGTGTTTACCTACTTCTGATGAAAGAGAGAGAGAGAGAGCAGAGAGAGAGAGGAGAGAGACTTTACCTAAATGCATTTTCATACACCAGATGGGTGTTTACCTACTTCTGATATGCATAACTTTCTTCCTTTTGAGTGAGTTGAAATGTATCATTGTCATTGTTTAAAAGAAAAGAACTTCCTTGTGAGGGGGAAAAAAATACTCCTGCTCAATTTTTTTTTTGCACAGGATTTTAATTGCATTTGAGAATAAATAGCAAATTGAAAAAGAAACTTATATTAACTCGAAGTCAGTTAAAAATGAAGTTCTATGTTACGTTTTTTTTTTTTTCCTATCTAATCATGTTGACTGAAATCGCTAATAGACGGGAGAACTGGAGTAGTGTCTCCAACAAGCGTGTTTGACCGTCTACCACAAGGGCCATTTGCAAGATGTACAGTCAGTAAGGGTAGCCCCGATGTCCTGTAAATGACAAGCTTATAGGTAACTAGATGTCAGCTAACGCAAAACACTGTTTGAGTTGCACGTGTTCAAAATAGCTGTCAGCTAGTTATCTTCAAGGAAGCGCTGATAGCTGTACATTAAGAATTATGTCACACAACAGTGTCTCCAGATGAAATACAGGCCCGCACAATTTAGAGCAATGTTGTTTTGAGGCTCTCTGTCATATCAGGCGTATCACACGATGCAATATTCACGATAAAATGCCGCATGTTTGCTTGCACTGCCACCGTTTGCTCCGCTGGTGCGCAAAATGAATTATTAGTGAGACCAGCCCGGTTGGTTTTTGGTGCCTGTTTCTTTCGATGTTCAGTATTGTCACCAGCAGGTTCTGTTGTAATTGAATAGATCGATCCAAAGCGGTTTCTCTTTTTATCATGGTAAAACTTTGAAACGGGCTGACCCAGTTGTTGTCGAGGCATTGCCAGCCATGTATCTACCAACAGCGTCATTCACTGGGTTATGATACGGAACACACAAAACATGCCTACCTGGAATATATCATGATACTAGTTCACCTGTGAAATGTATTTGAAACCTATATCTCACATGCTCACACGTTCGAATTCATACCAGTAGAAGCGCCGATCATAGTTTTTACCGAGGACAGACTGAGATCGGGGTTTCTACTGGCATATCCTCAATTTTACTAAAACAGAATGCAACTTTAGTTTTGCTGCTGGTAGAAACAGATCACAATGAAAAGATTTTACATCTTACGGGCTTCCCCTGGTGCAGTCATCGATAATACGGTTACACAAGTTCCTATGCTTATCGAAAATGATGTATGTATAATTTGCATGTGAACTTTATTTAGTTCGTTCTGTCGTCAGACTGCGCAAATGCCCATATAAAGACTGAGAGTAATACAGCTCAAATCAAGACTTGTACAGTCTTTTTCAGCAGCACATGAATATATTCGATCCGCCAAAAAAATATTACTTTCTGCATATCCCAAAACCCAAACGAAAAATTCGTTTGTAAACTCCAGAACGATGGTCTGACAACATTGCAGTGTGTGCACAGGGAAAATGTTTGCAGAGATTCAGGCTTTGGCATTCCACTGGAGCAACCTTGGGAACCTGAGGAACAGTTCTCTATTGTAATGCTCTAGTGACCGCCCACAGAGTTAAAGAAGAAGAAGAAGAAGAAACTTTAGATGCTGAAGGCAATACACACACACACACACACACACACACACTCACACACACACACACACACACACACACAGACACACACACACACACACACACACACACACACACACACACACACACACACACACACACACACACATACACACACACGCACACACATACACATACACACACACACACACACACACACACACACACACACACACACACACACACACACACACACATATATATATATATATATATATATATATATATATATATATATATATATATATAAGGGAGCCAACAGGCAGCAAGTCAACTTCCATAGAGAACTGAACAAGTCTGGGAAGTCACAGCCCAGCAAAACCCACCTGAGTTCGCATTCACAGACCGACGAAACAAACACGAATGCTTGGCACATGCCTTGAACGTGGAAACTAAATGACCGCACAATTTTTACACAGATTGGACTGGAGGAGGAAAATCGAAGCTTCAATGAAAAAGATTTTCATTATATCCAAATTATGCATTTTCCCGCACTCAGTAACCGAGACATTGAGGGTCCTGAGAAATCAATTGACATAGGCTTAGCGATTAAGCACAAGCTGGGCCATAAATGGAGATACAATGTGAATTGCCAGGGAAACGATCCAACAATGAATGCAAGTGCAAAAGGACATAAATCCCTCGCTCAACCACGTGTTACTGAAAATCACTCAGACACCGAAGAATAGACAATTACCCTGATTATTTTAAGTGCTGTACCATGCATGCATTCTGGATTAATGGTTATTTCAAGTGAGATGATCACGCTAGAGTAATTATTATTTTCCTTTTTCTGTCTGATAACTCATGTTATCTCTGAATCTGAAAACATCGTCAAACTTGCAATCTTTAATGGCCAAACTGCGGTTTATTCTTGTAGAATCGGCGATTGTCCCGGCAGAAACTAAGATCACGATCTCCACTGGTAAGATTGAGTATCCTGCCAGTAGAGATCCCGATCTCAGTCTGTCTCAGTAGAGATAGTTTCTTAAATTAGAATCGGCGATTCAGCCAAATGACATTTTTAATCATATATTTAACCACTAAACCTGCGCTAACTCCCTCATCTGTGGCATCTGTCACTTTATTTGTACTAAAACGACTCCCAACGTCACTGTGATCGGCTAAGTGTTGCCGCTGGCAGCTGTAGGATCAACACGATGATAACGATCATTCGCATCGTCATTATGTCGACCCAGTTGACTGCGTAAATATTTAGTCGTCTGTGACCTAATCAGCTTCTTTAAGAGTCCTCTTCAATTGAAAACACAGTTGTGACGATCATAGTGTCCAAGATCATACAGTTCCCTCTGTCTGTCAGAGCAGCTAGTTCTTTATTCTTGATAAAATAGCAATTTCTTCGGTGCAAATCATTTCGATAATTACGGGCTTCTGTAAAGCACATACAGTTCTTTAAATCTGAATATTTTCGCGATGACTGGTCTTGAATAAGTGTTAATTCATGTTGTTTATTTCTCCAGTTGTAGCTATGTACATGTGTTAGGTCATGTGTGTGTGTGTGTGTGTGTGAGAGTGAGTGTGTGTGTGAGAGAGAGAGAGAGAGAGAGAGAGTATCTGAACTGTACATAACACCTGGACAAACTGCTTTTAAGTATTGCACAAATCCACGAACAGCACGAGCATTCAAAGCGTGCACTATTGACTACTTTCACAGCAAGCCCACACACTCACGTGGGAAAGGGGTGGGGTTATGGGGGATCGCAAAAGTTTGGAGGAGGTGCGCGCGCGCGCGCACACACACCACACACACACACACACACACACACACACACACACACACAATCACACAGCGCACGCACGCGCACACACACACACACACACACACACACACACACACACACACACACACACACACACACACACACACACACACACACACACACACACACACACACACGCGCGCACGCGACGCGCACGCACGCACAGAGAGAGAGAGAGAGAGAGAGAGAGAGAGAGAGAGAGAGAGAGAGAGATTGGAGCAAGGTGATGTGGGTAAGGGAAATTGGGGGGGTGGTGGAGGGGGAGCGGAACATGGGCAGAGATGAATGGGGAGGAATATAATCACCACATTTCTGTTTGTCGTACTGACGTTCTTTTTGTGTTAGTAATACTTTGCAATAGATTCTTCAAAATATAAATCTTCTCTGTGTGTGATTTTAGACGTGCTGAATTACTTTAGTTTTTGTCCTTCATTCTAACGGTTCTTTTATACGGCGAAATGGATACAATGGATACAATTAGCCTTCATGATTAAGAAATACGATGTGAAATAATTGCTAGGTCCACATTAGCAGCATCGTAAACGTACTAGCCACAATCTTCATGAATATGTAACTAAATGAAAAACTTAGATGATAAATAAATGAATAAATGAATAAAGAGATAAAAAAGTCAATTCAGTGTAATAAATAAATAAACAGACAAGCGATAAACTTCATGAATATGTAACTAAATGAAAACTTAGATGATAAATAAATGAATAAACGAATAAAGAGATAAATAAGTCAATCAATCAAGTAAATAAATAAATAAACAGACAAGCGATTAAAATACGTGAACAAATACCTTTTTAAAATGTGAATGAAATTCGTTATTGTGTTATCAATAGAGCTTTAGGAACAGCAGAATTACCTTTGAAACAAATTACCTTTGAAACACATAAACATACATTGAAATACATTCAACTTACACTGTTTCAGCCCAGCCGACTACCATAGATACCTCAATTGATAACTGTACATTAAAATCAGCATAATCTGCATGAAACCCACTTCTTCGGTGAAGTCACCGTCACATAACTGACGTATCACACCGACCATTTGGTTCTGCTCTAGCGATCAATTACGATAAGGTTTAGAGTAGCCATCGGCTGCACGGCTAAACTAAGGATCCGCAGATCTCGGTGAAAATTCAGCGTGTGCGACCGAGTTAATTTAGCATGCAGCTCACAGAGCAGGTCTAGCTGATTAGGATTTAGCTGGTAATATTTAGCGGCTCATGGCGTGTCATGCACATGAACCCCGGGCCCCAGCCTCGCAAGGAGGCGTCTGCTCGTGAACAGTTTTCATCTCGATGCAAGGGCGCACACCGCAAATGCTTGGTCCTCAACAAATGCTAGCCTAGCCAGCTAAAATTGAATGGTTTATAAAATCTCTCTCTCTCTCTCTCTCTCTCTCTCTCTCTCTCTCTCTCTCACACACACACACACACACACACACACACGCACACACACACACACACACACATCTCTTTCCTATCCGTGACAGTGCTGCTAGTTTACATTTGTGTATACAAACATCCACAAAGTTCCTCCTAACTGGAATTCTAAAGCGCAATGTATTGGAACAACAACTCAGTGTACTGAGCATGCACCATTTACTCAAATTGATCTCACAACCAAGCCATTCTTTCCTCTTCTCTCACCTCTCACCTCGTCACCTCTTCACCTATAAACTTCTGAGCCCACACTTACATCACTTTCCTCCCACCCTTTGCATCGTTTCGCCTTCTAAGGAGACAACAAATAAATCAATGGATGCATTGATCAATAACAACATTACAAAGTTTAGGCATCAGCTGATTCATATTTACGTGGTCTAGTTTCACGCTAGTACTTGATTTCCTTGATGTTTTTTGTTTGTTTTTTGTGTTTGTTTTGATTGTGTTTTGTCTTGTTGTTTTTCTTTTTTCCACTTAAGCACGATTTGCTCAGCCTTTTATTCTTTTATCCGTGTTCAGGTACTTGCCGTTCTGCAAACACATTACATAGCACAATTACAAGTTTCTGCACAAAATGTGTTGCTTCCCATGGACCGTGACAAACGCCCCACCCCTGTCCTTGTCTTTAGCTTTTCATCGCTTTACTATTACATTTTGTAATTGGCCCTGTATGCGTTTGGCAAACTTGTAATTAGCTGATGACATCGGAAGTGAAAAGGAATTCCTATACCAGACAAAGTGCCCGGATAGATCATCCTCCAAACACGGCATGGAAATGAGCACAAGAAAAAGATAGCTTATAGGGCCTATAAGGACAACAAAGCCAGTTGAGCAAAAAGACCGACCAGACTGAAACCTTGTTACAAACCTGAAGAGCAGTCCAGCCACAGCGCTCGCAAAAAAAAAAAAAAAAAAAAGAAAAAAAAAGACAAGCAAACAAACAACTCCGCTCTCAGATTCCAGCTGAAACTTTTTGC
Source organism: Conus betulinus (assembly GCA_016801955.1). Classification (NCBI taxonomy): domain Eukaryota; kingdom Metazoa; phylum Mollusca; class Gastropoda; order Neogastropoda; family Conidae; genus Conus; species Conus betulinus. The sequence continues at coordinate 189,797 of JADBJO010004606.1, forward strand.
AAGCAATGATGCGACCCGTCTTCCTGCAAGCTTGTTGTCATCGCCCCTGACTGCAGACTGCTAACAGAGTTGCCAGCAGTGATGTGCTTCAGAAGAGTACTTACCATCTACTCTGAATGTCACAATTGACAAATCGACAGAACTCGCAGGCAGCACGTGGGTCAACATGAAAATCTGTTGACGACCGTAACAGAAAGAAAGCTGAAGTCGTATTAATATGTGACAAGATCAAAAGGATTTTCCAAGACCATCCTATAAAGAAAATAGTGCAGGGTAAGAACAGATAGGACGAAGAGGGTGGTTGGCTGAGAACATTGCCGTGAAGAGATTTTGTGCAGCCCAAGCACTTGCCTACATAAGTCCTAGGTAGAAACATCTTGCACAGCATTCATCACTGGAGTGTCTCCATGGTCTGGTGGGTTCTGGAACCATTTATAGTGGAGACAGGCCTTACACACAGTTTCTTGATGTTGAAGAAGTGACAGCCACCTTGAAATAAAACATGTGAAATTCTCTTCCTTTCTTTTCTCGCTTAAGTCCATGAAGAGTCATGGGGGGGGCATCACACTGTAGAGCTATTCACCAGCTTCCTTCAGCTCTGTTTGGTGTGTCCCCCAGGCCTGGGTCTCAGCAAATAGTTCCACTATCCAATCCTCAATGTTAACAGTCTGTCGATTTTTTCCTGATAAATCCAAATCAAACACGAAACCACACTCCAAAAGCAACATGCGTGAGTGCTCTAATGATTGTTTTGGAGTAAAGCTGCTGGGTGAAGTTGATTCGTTTTCGCCCTGTATTTATATTTCTTCATTGGGTCCCAGAATACCTCCTGCCGCACTCTGTCGAACGCCTTCTAGAGCTCCTTTAAGACATACCAGAATTCTTTCTAATGTTTGAGGTATACATCGCAAAGGATAAGGAGCTTGGCAGTTGGTGATTGATTTGTTAATATACTTGAGAGTGTGTTTCTGCCTTTGCAAAATACAGTCTCCTGTTCCACAATAATGGTGTCTCTGCTTGTATCTGTACTCTATTCAGTATAATCTGGGGCTTTATTTTGCCGCTATGGCTGATCAACCTGATAGTGCTGTTAACTCTGGCAGTGTTATTTCCCTTAAGGGAAGAGATGAAGAACTACACAAGCTCAGAAATCCAAAACAAACAATTTTGAACAGAGTGAACGATTATTAACATCATTTGCCCGTATCATCCGCGTAGCATCTTTTTATTAGAAGGAAGAGAAAAAGTTGAGTAACGATGAAACTGTAAACAATTCACAAAATCACTTTTCAACGCCTGAAGAGAAAAAAAAAGAGAGTGAGGTGGAGGGAAGAGGGAGTCAGGTAAACAATCTCCATTTCGTCTGTGACAACAACTTAGCAAAACTTTTGTTGTTGTTGAAAGAAAGAGTGGGAGGGTATAAGGGGGAGGGGGGCAAGAGAGAGAGAGAGAGAGAGAGAGAGAGAGAGAGAGTGTGTGTGTGTGTGTGTGTGTGTGTGTGTGTGTGTGTGTGTGTGTGTGTGTGTGTGTGTGGTGTGTGTGTGTGTGTAACGTGCAATTATTAATTTCCTACACTGACATTATGTGGGATACATACCATTGAATCATCTGTTGTCGAGATATCATTTGTTTTGAATACTGCTCCATTGTTCCTTTTATCTGTTTGTTTGTTTGTCTGAACGCTTTCCTTTTATAGAGGACAGCTCCTATGGCATTTTACTGTTTTCTTTCCTTCTGTGAATGTTTCACTGGCAACAAAGTGTGCAGAGTTTGTCGGTATTTAGAGCTGCTAAAATAGTAGACAAAGAAGTTTACAACAGAGCTAGTGTAGGAACTCAGTTCACCCAAGTTAAGAAGAAACTTTATAAAGATTTCTGTACAGTCCTTCAGGACGCAGTTTTGGATCAATAAGGGACGAAAATCGTAAAATAATCATAGGTATGGAGAGAATGACGAACTCGACCGATAAACACACGATCGTTCTCGCGATGCCGATTTCTTTGGTGGACATTGAGGAGGACGTCTGATGACGCCAGTGAACGACTTGCTGTAGTCTAACAGCTGTGATGATGGTGGTGATGATGACGACAGACAAAGAACCGATGAGGACGATGAACCCATAGAAGACGCTGTCCAGAATATCTATCAGAGCTTTGTTCATGAAGTAAAATTGGCTCAGAGAGACTGTCCACCTTGTTGTCCCAGTCTGCTCGATGAAGATGCAGGTCACCTGAAGTCGAGCAAGAACGACAAAGCGCAAGATGACCGGAACCATCACTCCTGTCACAATGACCATCACTAATGCTTTCGTTGAGATGCACTGTCGGGCTTTCAGAGGGTACAGGACGCACATACACCTCTCTGTGGAAATGATGGCAGAGAGAAAATACGGTCCGTAAGCGATTCCATGTAGTCCAATGAGACCGCTCTCAACGCTGTAACGGAAAGCTGCATCCGCCCATTCCCCTTCTTCCAGTCGCCAATAGGCACGTGCAGCATTGTACACAAAAATGAAGATCAAATACATAAGATCGAGCAAAGCGAGAGAA
>JADBJO010004607.1:5000-12500 GCA_016801955.1 Conus betulinus
ATTGTCTGCTCTTCTTGCTCACAAAGTTTACATACAGAAGAGTTTACTGAAACGACACAGGAACAAGAATCTCTGGGTAGGAAGCAATGTATGTAGCTGTCTGATCTCAAACCATCGTAACTGCAATTCACTAGATATTATATAACAATGTGAAAAAATCTCTTTCCAGTTTAGACTCTCAAACCAATTATTCCAACTGGAAACAATAGTTGGGGGATTCTGTTTTCATTCAACATATTCTGTATGAATTTACTTCCTTCCTTAATACAGGACCAAGTTTTACTTTCTAAGGTTTTATACCTATTAGTCAAAACTATCTTTAACTTCTGACAATATGCTCGCAGTGCATTCAAAACGCCTTGGTATATTAAAAGTTTGTTCTAACATTGGGAAAACTAATCAAATATTCATTGTATGTCATAAAGGTACCATCCATATTCATCAACTGTTTCACAAAAAGGATATTGTGATTACACTATTCTTGTTAAGTACACCACCTTTCGATCTCTCAATATATGAACATTGTATTGAATACACTCTGCCATAAACTCATAAACTGTCACTGGGCAGGATTTCAGAGAGAATTTTTTTGTAATGTTTCATTACATCTTTCCAGAACAAATTATCAACTTTCTTTGCATTTTGTTTCGCCTTTTCCCTTGAGGGTGACGACATCTGGAGAATGTTCAGACCTACGGGAGTGATATAGAAGAGGCGGCGTGAAATCCACATTTGTACACGTATTTCATAAGTTCATAACTATGTTCCACATTTGCCACACTTTCGTACTCTTGATTTGCATTTCCAACGCTTTTATTAGCCGTTTCTCTCCTTTCATTTATTTTCCTGTGCGTATTTGGCTATATGTCTGTACGACACTTAAATACCTGCGCGCGCGTCTCTCCCTCTCTCTCTCTCTCTCTCTCTACTGCTTTTGTCACATTCGAACTGGACAAAAGTGTCAGTGCACCAACATTAGTTCAGAATGAAATCAGACGCTGTGTACCAAACGCACAAAACACGAAACTTTGCATTCGAATGTCCATCGATAAACAGAACATACAAATTTGCATGGTGAGCAAGTGTCAGTGGCAAACAAGACAAAAAGTAGGAAAACAAAATAGGAGGATGAAGGCTTCACAAAAAAATGGTAAAAGGAAAAAAAGTTAAAAAAAAAAGTGGCAAAATAGACGGCTGGAGGCAAAAAAACGAAAAGAAAGGAAAGAAAACTGCGACATATATTGATTGACAGGTTAAACCAAGGGTGTGTACACATCCCCGATAGACAACAGATATTGCGTATTGCGCTATCAAACTAAAATGTACCCAGTGAAAAAAATAGATCAACCCCCCCCACCCCCCACTTACCAGTGAAATAAAATCGCCCGGTACAGAACAACATATCTCTATATTTTCTTCATGAAATCCTCTAACTTGGAGCGACATTTCCAGTCTGTTCAAGCGCATGTCATAGTGCTTGCTCATGCGACCGACATTGGTTTAACAACAGATGTTGTGATACAAAACTAAAATGAACCCATTGAAAAGATAGATTTTCCCCACTTACCACTGAAATGAAATTCGTGTTGAGCACAAAGAACTACAAGACACGCCCTTCTTCGCCGCTCGTCTGCCTGCTCCCTTCCGCGTTCGTCTGCTCCGTTCCGCTTTGTAAGACAAGCAAATGTCTCACAGCCAATGAGAAAAGGTTTCACCATGGGGTCAAAGAGGTTGTCACCAAGGCTACTTGTTGGCTACGGTGTACTAATTTTAGCGCCTTCTGAAGTCATCTGTAGGAAGGGAAGTGGAACGAAACAGATGTACCATAATTATTCCTTGTTGTCCGAGTCATCGCTTGGGCTCAAGAATGTGTTCTTTTCGGACTTTGTTGCCTTCTCGATTTTTTCAATAAACAATACACAAATAGAGTAACTCTTCCTCCCACAAGAAAACATAACTCCACAGGAATGCTGCTTACGACACCGAAGCAACAGTCCTTTGGAGTTATGTTTTCTTGTGGGAGGAAAAGTTACCCTGTTCCCTGCCTCATTTCATGTTCACTTTCGATTTTTTCAGTTTTCGGTTCAAGATCTTGCAGATTATCAGCACACAGACTGAGGTGGCTACTGGGGCAAGTTCTTCGTATGTACGCTTCTGGTAATCAGCTCGCACTTCGGAATGCAGACGATTCTGCTCTTCGTTCATTCGTTCGTTCGTGGTGTGTGTGTGTGTATGTGTGTGTGTGTGTGTGTGTGTGTGTGTGTGTGTGTGTGTGTGTGTTTGAGTGCGTGCGTGCGTGCGTGCGTGCGTGAGTACTTACTTACTTACTTTACTGCCCATTATGCCCGGTGGCATGTAGGGCAGCAACAAAGGTCCTCCATTCTCGTCTGTTCTGGGCCAACCTCTGGATAGTACCCCATGTGTGGTTCAGGGTCTTCAGCTCTCCCTCTACAGTTCGCCGCCAGGTGTTTTTGGGTCTCCCCCTCTTCCTCCTTCCTTCGGGCGTCCAATGAGGGCGACACGAGTGATGTTGTCTGGCTCTTTCCTAAGTATGTGCCCTATCCACCTCCATCGCTTTTTCCTGAGAATTGTTTTCATGCTTTCTTGATAGCATTGGGAGAGTAGTTCTTCATTTGAGATGGTGTTTCGCCAGAAAATTCTTAATATTCTTCTAAGGTTCTTTGTGTGGAAGACTGATAGCTTATTTAGGTCACTCTCTGTCATTCTCCAGCATTCTGAGCCATACAGAAGGGTAGAAATAATGCAGCTCTGATATAGTTTGAGCTTGGTTTTGATGCTGTATTGTTGGGACCTCCATACATTGCTTAGCATTCTGAAAGCATTTCTGGCTTTGTTTAGACGGTTCTTGATGTCATTGCCTGCTCCTCCGTCGTGTCTGACAATGCTGCCCAGGTAGGTGAATTTCTCAGTTGTAGGGAGGGTTTCTCCATTCACTTGAATTGATGAGGGGTTTGGGACATTCAAGGTCATTACCTCTGTTTTCCTTTGACTGATCTTTAGTCAATCTGTTGTGCAAAGCTGCTGTCTTTTCCTGCATGTGTTGGTGAGTGTGGGAGACCAATGCCAGATCATCAGCAAAGTCAAGGTCTTCTAAGACTGAGAAGAGTGTCCATCGTTTGCCTCTTGTCTGGTCTTCAGTTGTTCGACGCATCACCCAATCTATGGCAAGATTAAAAGAGCATTGCTGACATCACACAGCCTTGTCTCACTCCTGTTTTCACTTCAAAATTGTGGTCACTGTTTCCGACTCTGCATGTGAAGTTGTTATAGAAGCTTTTGATGAGAAGGACTATCTGCTGCGGTATCCCATACATTCGTAGTATGCGCCATAAGCTGTCTCTGTGGATGTTATCAAAGGCTTTCTCAAAATCCACAAAGTTGATGTACAGTTGTCTCTGCCACTCTGTGCACTGCTCAATTATGTACGCAGTACAAATATCTGGTCAGTGCATCCTCTTCCTTTTCGAAATCCTGCTTGTTCTTTTCTCAGTTGTTTATCCACTGCATCTGATATTCGCTGAATGATGATCTTTGCAAGGATCTTGCTTGGAATTGACAGGAGGGTGATTCCACGCCAGTTGTTGCAATCTTTAAATGTTCCTTTTCTGGGGATCTTCACAATTATTCCCTCTGATCAATCATTTGGTATCTTCTTTTCTTCCCATATAGTTAAAGAGTGGCAGAAGTATTTGGGCCGCAAGATCTGGATCTGCTTTGAACACTTCAGCATTGAGGTTGTCTTGTCCAGGGGCTTTTCCGTTTTTTAGAGCTTTAATGGCAGTCACGATTTCTTCTTTTTTTTTTTTTGGTGGTTCAGTATTGATGTCAAGGTCATCTTCCGCAACTGGAATGTCGGCTTCTCTAAGAGGTGGTTGTCTATTCAGTGTCTCACTGAAATGTTCTGCCCATCGAGTTTCCTGCTCTGCTTCTGTTGTTAGCAGTCGCCCCTGTTTGTCCATGATCGGTGTATCTGTTGTTCCACACAATATTTGCCGCAGATTATCTTGGTGATCTTATATACCTTTCCTTGTTCTCCTTTGTTGGCTGCATCTTCTGCTTCATCTGCAAGGGATTCCATGAATTCACGTTTGTCAGCCCTTGATTTCTTCTTCACAGCTTCATTTGTTTCCTGGTACAGCTTTTCATACTTTTCCTTCAATCGTTTAGATTTTGCCTCCATCTTCTGCACCTTCAGGGCTCTGCGTTTTTCAATGAGCTCCCATGTGTTTGCTGTAATCCATTCTTTCTTTTTCTGTTGTTGTGTTCTGAGACAGGTCTCACTGGTTTTCAGGTAAGCTGTCTTTACATGTTCCCATTTGGTGTTGACTTCATCCGAATCTGGCTGTGTGTGGTGATCTAGATCTGCCAGTGCTTGAAATCTGTTCTTCAGCTGCAGAACAAAAGTATTCTTTACTGTGGGGTCTTTCAACTTTTCTGTGTCAAACCGTTGCCTTCCCGTTTTCCTGATTCCTGTTTTCCTGAGTTTCACTTTCAGTACTGCTACCACCAAGGTGGTGATCGCTGCCAACATCTGCTCTCCGGTTCACCCTGACATCTGGAGTGAGCGTCTCCAAGTCCCGTTTATCATTAGATGATCAATTTGATTTATGTCCCTTCCATTAGGGGAATGCCATGTCAGCTTATGGATGTCTCTGTGTGGAAAGAGGGCCCCTCCAATAACAAGATTGTAGGTGGTACATAATTCTAACAGCCTCTCACCATTTGCATTCATGATGCCACAGCCCTCTTTCCCCATGGCTCTGTCGTAGTTGGTGTTGTCACTTCCCACCTTCGCATTCATGTCTCCCATGACAATTTTTAAATCGTGCCTTGGAATATTTTCTAATTCAGCTTGTAGCTGCTCGTAGAATTCATCTTTATCTTGTTCGTCGCTGTCATTTGTGGGGGCATAACACTGGATGATAGTAGTGTTGATCTGTGTTCCCCCTTCATCTTGATCTTGATGATTCTGCTATTGACAGGTTTCCATTCTATCAAACTGTTTCTACTCCTTTCTTTAGGATCATGGTTACTCCTTGAAAGTGTTGGTCGTCATCCCTACCTGAGTATAGCACTGTCTCACCTGTGCTAGTTTTAGTCTTCCAGAACCTGTCCACCTACTTTTCACCTATACCAAGAATGTGTAGTTTGTATCGTCTCATCTCTGCTGTAACCTGTGCTAGTTTTCCTGTGTCATACATCGTTCTCACATTCCAGAAACCAATTCTGGTTTTGCATTTGGTGTTCAGTACTTCCATCTTCCTGTCAGTGGCTTCCTTTCGGCTGTCACCACTGTCATTCATACGAGTATCTTTCCGATGACTCTGGAAGCCCATCACACCCGAGGTTGGGTTCCTTTGTTGCTGTTTCCGTAACAAGAGATTTTTTTTTTACGGGACAGAGTTGTTAGCCCTGTGCCTAACCCCAACCAGGAGGACCAGTGGATCACTCTTCGTCTGGTCCCTACCCTTTGACCTGTCCGGCATGGGTGGCCCTACCAGGAGACGAATCTCCCGCCGGCATAGCTCTCAGGGTCATCGGAGACACGCCCCCCCCCCAACCACGGCAAGGTTGTGATCCTATGGGAGGGTGTGTGAGTACACCCATGAGTTAATCTGACAAATAAATTGGTTTCAGTCAGTCAGTGTGTTTGTGTGCATGCGTGTGTGCGTGCGTGCGCGCGCGCGCGCGCGCGCGCGTGTGTGTGTGTGTGTGTGTGTGTGTGTGTGTGTGTGTGTGTGTGTGTGTGTGTGTGTGTGTGTGTGTGTGTGTGTGTACGCATCGCACGTTCATACGTACGTACACACACACACACACACACACACACACACACACACACGCGCGCGCGCGCGCGCGCGCGCATGCGAGCGCACGGGCACGAGAGAGAGAGAGAGAGAGAGAGACAGAGAGAGACAGAGAGACAGAGAGAGAGAGAGAGAGAGAGAGAGAGAGAGAAAACAGGATCATATTTCATGTTTTCTTAATGTTTTTTTTTTAAGTTTCTACCTATTTCAATCACATGATATGAGAGTTTACATATGAGCCGACAGAAGACAGTGCGTGGAGACTTTCACATAGATTGGATGCATATAATTATCCATGCATGACGTGCGTAAATATTCATATGCATTGTCAAAAGCAGAAAAACAATTAAATACCGCAAAAGGTGTCAGGCACCCATACAGAACAATCAACAGAACACAGACCACTATAGAGGGGCTTTTCCTTTACCGACGCGCGCGCGGTCGCACGCACGCACTCACACACACACACACACACACACACACACACACACACACACACACACACACACACACACACACACACACATACGCGCGCGCACACACACACACACACAGAGACAGAAAGACAGACGCATACATACATACACACAGATACAGACACAGACAGACAGACACACACACACTCACTCACTCACAGACACACATACACACACACGCACACACACACACACACACACACACACACACACACACACACGCATGCACGCGCGCGCGCGCGCACGCACGCACGCACACACACACACACACACACACACACACACACACACACACACACGCACGCACGCACGCACACACACACACACACACACACACACACACACAAAAACACACACACACACACACACACACACACACACACACACACACACACGCACACACACACGCCCGCCCGTGAACTCGGGCTCATGCAGGCGAACAAGCAAGCAGCTGGATTGTAATCATATCACTTGTGTAGCTTTGTGATAAACGACACAGAAACCACACGCCAAACTGACATCAAGCATTAACGACCCCCACTGCCTCGCTGCCAATCTCCATAGTCCGTCCACTTCCACAGGCCTTCTCTTCCGGTCAGCTTCTAAAGCTCCTCTTTTACTACCGTCTCTCTCTCTCTCTCTCTCTCTCTCTCTCTCTCTCTCTCTCTCTCTCTCATGAGGGAAATGATATTGTTCTGTTACCCCCCCCCCCAGCCCCACCCCCTTTGTCAAACGACCTCTTTGGTAATGACAATAACATATCAGTGTCAAAAAACTCTCTCTCTCTCTCTCTCTCTCTCTCTCTCTCTCTCTCTCTCTCTCTCCTCTCAGTATCACTGTTGTCACGTTGAGAAAAGAAAGCATCCTGGCTAATCTTGTGACGTATATCTGTGAATCACAATAAAATGACTGCGTGATGTTGCTTAGTAATTTTCTTTTATCTACAAATATTTTCATTGTTGCTGTGGATAGGTCTGTAATTGATTTTAACACGTGCCTAAGCTGCATTGTTTTGTGTGTGTGTGTGTGTGTGTGTGTGTGTGTGTGTGTGTGTGTGTGTGTGTGTGTGTGAAAGCCTTTTCAGTATGGGACCTCGGCAGTAAATCTGAATAAGGATTCGTATTTGTATTTGTATTCTCTTCTCTCTCTCTCTCTCTCTCTCTCTCTCTCTCTCTCTCTCTCTCTCTCTCTCTCTCTCT
>JADBJO010004607.1:20000-25000 GCA_016801955.1 Conus betulinus
GACAATGGATCTCTGACAGTCTCTCTCTGTCTCTTGCTTCCATCTGCATGAATGACAATGGATCTCTGACAGTCTCTCTCTGTCTCTTGCTTCCATCTGCATGAATGACAATGGATCTCTGACAGTCTCTCTCTGTCTCTTGCTTCCATCTGCATGAATGACAATGGATCTCTGACAGTCTCTCTCTGTGTCTCTTGCTTCCATCTGCATGAAATGACAATGGATCTCTGACAGTCTCTCTCTGTCTCTTGCTTCCATCTGCATGAATGACAATGGATCTCTGACAGTCTCTCTCTGTCTCTTGCTTCCATCTGCATGAATGACAATGGATCTCTGACAGTCTCTCTCTGTCTCTTGCTTCCATCTGCATGAATGACAATGGATCTCTGACAGTCTCTCTCTGTCTCTTGCTTCCATCTGCATGAATGACAATGGATCTCTGACAGTCTCTCTCTGTCTCTTGCTTCCATCTGCATGAATGACAATGGATCTCTGACAGTCTCTCTCTGTCTCTTGCTTCCATCTGCATGAATGACAATGGATCTCTGACAGTCTCTCTCTGTCTCTTGCTTCCATCTGCATGAATGACAATGGATCTCTGACAGTCTCTCTCTGTCTCTTGCTTCCATCTGCATGAATGACAATGGATCTCTGACAGTCTCTCTCTGTCTCTTGCTTCCATCTGCATGAATGACAATGGATCTCTGACAGTCTCTCTCTGTCTCTTGCTTCCATCTGCATGAATGACAATGGATCTCTGACAGTCTCTCTCTGTCTCTTGCTTCCATCTGCATGAATGACAATGGATCTCTGACAGTCTCTCTCTGTCTCTTGCTTCCATCTGCATGAATGACAATGGATCTCTGACAGTCTCTCTCTGTCTCTTGCTTCCATCTGCATGAATGACAATGGATCTCTGACAGTCTCTCTCTGTCTCTTGCTTCCATCTGCATGAATGACAATGGATCTCTGACAGTCTCTCTCTGTGTCTCTTGCTTCCATCTGCATGAATGACAATGGGATCTCTGACAGTCTCTCTCTGTCTCTTGCTTCCATCTGCATGAATGACAATGGATCTCTGACAGTCTCTCTCTGTCTCTTGCTTCCATCTGCATGAATGACAATGGATCTCTGACAGTCTCTCTCTGTCTCTTGCTTCCATCTGCATGAATGACAATGGATCTCTGACAGTCTCTCTCTGTATCTTGCTTCCATCTGCATGAATGACAATGGATCTCTGACAGTCTCTCTCTGTCTCTTGCTTCCATCTGCATGAATGACAATGGATCTCTGACAGTCTCTCTCTGTCTCTTGCTTCCATCTGCATGAATGACAATGGATCTCTGACAGTCTCTCTCTCTGTCTCTTGCTTCCATCTGCATGAATGACAATGGATCTCTGACAGTCTCTCTCTCTGTCTCTTGCTTCCATCTGCATGAATGACAATGGATCTCTGACAGTCTCTCTCTGTCTCTTGCTTCCATCTGCATGAATGACAATGGATCTCTGACAGTCTCTCTCTGTCTCTTGCTTCCATCTGCATGAATGACAATGGATCTCTGACAGTCTCTCTCTGTCTCTTGCTTCCATCTGCATGAATGACAATGGATCTCTGACAGTCTCTCTCTGTCTCTTGCTTCCATCTGCATGAATGACAATGGATCTCTGACAGTCTCTCTCTGTCTCTTGCTTCCATCTGCATGAATGACAATGGATCTCTGACAGTCTCTCTCTGTCTCTTGCTTCCATCTGCATGAATGACAATGGATCTCTGACAGTCTCTCTCTGTCTCTTGCTTCCATCTGCATGAATGACAATGGATCTCTGACAGTCTCTCTCTGTCTGTCTCTTGCTTCCATCTGCATGAATGACAATGGATCTCTGACAGTCTCTCTCTGTCTCTTGCTTCCATCTGCATGAATGACAATGGATCTCTGACAGTCTCTCTCTGTCTCTTGCTTCCATCTGCATGAATGACAATGGATCTCTGACAGTCTCTGTCTGTCTCTTGCTTCCATCTGCATGAATGACAATGGATCTCTGACAGTCTCTCTCTGTCTCTTGCTTCCATCTGCATGAATGACAATGGATCTCTGACAGTCTCTCTCTGTCTCTTGCTTCCATCTGCATGAATGACAATGGATCTCTGACAGTCTCTCTCTGTCTCTTGCTTCCATCTGCATGAATGACAATGGATCTCTGACAGTCTCTCTCTGTCTCTTGCTTCCATCTGCATGAATGACAATGGATCTCTGACAGTCTCTCTCTGTCTCTTGCTTCCATCTGCATGAATGACAATGGATCTCTGACAGTCTCTCTCTGTCTCTTGCTTCCATCTGCATGAATGACAATGGATCTCTGACAGTCTCTCTCTGTCTCTTGCTTCCATCTGCATGAATGACAATGGATCTCTGACAGTCTCTCTCTCTGTCTCTTGCTTCCATCTGCATGAATGACAATGGATCTCTGACAGTCTCTCTCTGTCTCTTGCTTCCATCTGCATGAATGACAATGGATCTCTGACAGTCTCTCTCTGTCTCTTGCTTCCATCTGCATGAATGACAATGGATCTCTGACAGTCTCTCTCTGTCTCTTGCTTCCATCTGCATGAATGACAATGTATCTCTGACAGTCTCTCTCTGTCTCTTGCTTCCATCTGCATGACAATGTATCTCTGACAGTCTCTCTCTATCTCTTGCTTACAATCATGTCTGTAAACAGGGGAATTGTCTTCATACGACAACGGAACGCACATTTTTGTCTTGTCGAAACCGCGCTATTACCGAGAGAGAGCAAGAGAGAGAGAGAGAGAGAGAGAGAGAGAGAGAGAGAGAGAGAGAGAGAGAGAGAGAGAGAGAGAGAGAGAGAGAGAGAGAGAGAGTTCATTGTTGAAACAGACGACACCATTGTCCATTTTTTAAATATTTTTTTCCTTAAAGCTGCCTTCCAAAGAGATCAGCCAGAATGAGACAAATTTGACAAGCATTATTTGTCAGTTCAAGAACTTGCCAGCTTAACAATGACATTTGTGGTTGTTTTGTCGTCGCTTTGACTTAACTTTTCTTCACGATGGTTGCTTAAGAGGCTTGATGTGTCTCCGCCTGCAGTGAACAATACTAGGTGACACTGCCGTCACTGCTCATTCTCAAACAAACACCAACACACAGCAAGACAATTACTTTCAGTATCGGAGGTTGCAAAATCACACACACACACACACACACACACACACACACACACACACACACACACACATACACACACACACACGCAAGTACACACACACACACACACACACACACACACACACACACACACACACACACACACACACACACACGCACGCACTCACCATGCACCCACCCACCCACCCAATCAACTGCAACCGAGGCAAGCAAGCGACTGCAATGGCAAAATTGTTTTCGCTAAGAGAGCGAAAGGGACTCAAAGGATGGCTTGCTATGAATCTTGAACCCCCCACGTCTTAAGATCAAGCAAGTCGATTTCAAATCGATGAATTAAGGAGTGAATGGAAACAAAACAAAACAAAAAAAAAAGAGAAATACTTGGTAATAGCTATCAGTGAGTTAGTCTGGCTTTGGGATATTGATACCACTTTTTGAGAAAACAACAACAACAACAACAACATTGGATTGGGATAAAAAAAAAAGACGAGATGGTCGCATCACTCCATTATGTCTTGCTCTTGCATGTGTGTAAACGCAGGATTCTGCTCCTAAGCAACAAAGATGAAGTAACTCTAAGCCAGCTGAAAGAAAAACTAGGGTGTGTATCTACTCTGCCCACCCGCCCTCCCTCTACCGCCTGCTGTGCTTTAACAACACGCTTGTCCTTGGGAGATCAGCCCCCAGTAAAGTTATATAGAGCACTTCATGAAGGCACGATCAGGCACAATACATTGCAATAAAACCCGACACATCACACGGCAAGGCAATGCAGTGCAATGCAATGCAAGACCAGACAGAACGATACAACCAAGACATTGTTACCGCGTACATCTTCTCATGATGATGGCGTGGGACATAAAGATGGTCACAAGGCTGTCTGGATCACGGGTAATTATCCTGTTTCCTTTTTTCTTCCACCAACACTTTTCTGACCCCACTTCTTGTTTGGTCAGCAATAAATCCAGGGAACTTGGGACCTGGCATCCTGTAGTCTTGTGAAATCGTGATTCCTTTAGCGCACAATGTTCTCCCGAGAGAGTCATCTGATCTGCAGTTTGGGGTCGAAGTGTAGGGTGCTCTCTGAAAAGACCTCTGGCGGTCCCGGAAGACTGGACCTCATTTTACTGAACACCATTAGACAGCTTGGACAGGAGAGGGCGGAGACCGCGGTACCCACAGAGTGAGATCCCCTGGCTCTCCATTGGCACCACAGAGGTCGCTTTGATAAATCCCAGGTTCGACAACCCTTAGATTCAGTTCGATCCAGACTACGATCAGGGTCTGGCTTAGATGTAGAAGTAGGGTATGAGGCAGGGTTAGGGCAGGGTAGAGGTTATGGTTGGAAAATTAGGTCTGAAGCGGGGTTAGAGTTAGAGGTAGTAGAACCAGAATCAGAAGTATGGTTAGAATGAAAAGTAGGGATAGAAACAGGCTTCGAAGTATGGTTGGGGTTATGAACAGAACTGGGCATTCAGTATATTATGCGTTTGATAGTCCCCAGTTAGGCACAGTGTCAGAAGTATTGCTCAGAAGAGGGGTAAGGGTGAGTAGTAAAGTTGCTTGAAGAGGGACGTATTGAACCTGGGGCGTGTAAGACATAAGACACACCTAACCTGGGTTAGGCTTGGGACAAGGCTGGGACTTATGAGCCTGCGATCTGTCAGACCTGGGACAGACTGAGTAACTGCGCTTCCATCTTGTTCTTCCTTATTTGCGGCACTTCAGACCTACGGCTGGCGTTCATATGTGGCAGAGAGTAGACGAACCTCCATGCAGATGTTAACTACAAAATAAACTGGCTAGCCCAACCAC
>JADBJO010004607.1:27500-45000 GCA_016801955.1 Conus betulinus
TCACCTGTAAAGGTACAAGCGATGGAGAAATTATTCATAGGCGGCATTGAACACACACATCTGAAACCACCTGTTAAGGTACAACTGATGGAGAAATGAACAACAATGTGGCATTGAACACACATATGAAATCACCTGTACAAGTACAACTGATAGAGAATTGAACAATGTAGCATTGAACACACGTCTGAAATCACCTGTAAAAGTACAACTGATAGAGAAATGAGCAATGTGGCAATAAACACACATGTAGAATCACCTGTTAAGGTGCAACTGAAGGAGAAATTACTCACATGTGGCATTGAACACACATGTGGAATCACCTTAAAGATACAACAGATGGGAGAAATGAACAATGTGGGCAATAAACGCACATGTAGAATCATCTGTAAATGTACAATTGATGGAGAAACGAACAATGTGGTATTAAACACACATGTGGAATCACCTGTAAAGATAGAACTGATGGAGAGCTGAACAATGTAGCAATAAACACACATCTGAAATCACCTGTAGAGGTACAACTCATGGAGAAAGGAACAATGTGGCATTGAACACACGTGAAATCATCTGTAAAGGCACAACTGATGGAGAAATTACTCACATGTTCAATCGCTATATGACGTTAGAGGATGGAGGAGCGGTAGTTGATCAAGACTGAATATAACTAACACACGCACGCACACACACAACACAATACAAAACACACACACATACACACACACACACACACACACACACACACACACACACACACACACACACACACACACACACACACACACACACACACACACACACACAGAGAGAGAGAGAGAGAGAGAGAGAGAGAGAGAGAGAGAGAGAGAGAGAGAGAGAGAGAGAGAGAGAGAGAGAGAGAGAAAGTGAGAGAGAATTAAAAAAAAGGGATGACAGTCCAGTTTGCACTCAAACAGTTTTCGAAAAAATGTCGCTTGACAACAACAACAACAACAACAACAACAACGAAGACAAAACTTCTGCTCGAACAAATCTTGCGAGTTTTGCACATTCATGTCGAATGACGTTGACTTGAACGATGTCAGATGCGTTAATGTGCACTGACGTTGACTTGAACGATGTCAGAACGTAATGCGTTGCATCTAGTGTTGTGTTGCACTGTATTGTTATTACACTGTATTCAACTCACTGTACAGCATCTAATGGACCGCTGGCATCGTCACTGCTTGCATGTGGTCGAATGTAAGAGGGGAATGACTCTGAGCTGCGTGGGAGGAGGACGCCACGGAAAAAGCACAAAGGAATGAGGCGGGTTAAAAAAAAAAACACTATTAATTTGTTGTTCCTGCTCGCCGCTTGAACACCAAGAGCTGCAGTAGTAGTAGTTGCAGATGAGAGAGAGCGAAAGGCTATGCGTTGGAGAAAGGGTCAGCTCATCCACAATACTGAGTTACGGAAGGCGTTTCTTAGGACGGGAGGATTGCACGCACATACCGTGCATCTTGACTTCGGCGCGTGTTGGAAGCAGAGAAGGTGGGACGGGTGTTAAGGGAGGAGGGGGGAGGGGTGTGGAGGGAAGAAGGGAGAGAATGGATGGGAGGGGTAGAGAGAAGGGAGAAGGAGAGGCAGGTACTTGTGATGTGTGAGGATGATAACAACAATAATGACCGTTGTTAGTATTGTTATTACGATTGTTTGTGGTTGTTTTGATAATAACAATAATGGCCATTGTTAGTATTGTTATTATGATTGTTGCGGTTTTTTTTTTTTAATTGTCTCCTCCCCCTCCCAGCTCATTTCACCACCATCCCTCCACTTCTCACTCTTTTGTTTTCCACCCTCACTCCTCCCTCCTTCATCCCTATCACACCTCCCTTTCCCCCATGCCTGCCTACAATCTTCTCTCTCCATCCACATCCCTCAGTGACCTTTTATTCCCCAGTGAACTCTTTTTTTCCAGCGAAATCTTTTTCAGATTCACAACCACAACATTCTACACTTTCTTTTTTGTCAGTTGGCCAGTGTTGGTGCTTGTAAAAAAAAAGTTTTGTAATAAACCGAAACATTGCAAATGTATTCATGGTTGTGTGGTTTAAACGTTTTATCTTCTGTACAAGCAGGTTTGGTTTCTCTTTGCAGAAGGATGAAGGTCCTTCTGGTAGAAACCTAGCCTGCGTAAAGCTGAAGAACATTCAGCCCTCCCCCTCCCCCTTACCACCCCCCCCCCACGCCGTCACCCAACCCCAGAGGCACACTACCTTATTTCATGAGCGACGATCCTACTAGCATCCGTACTTTGTAGGAATCCACCATGAACAAAACTTTGAACGGAAATCACTTTTCATGCCATGTTGATTAACTCCCCTTCCCCCCCCCCCCCCCCCCCCCCCCCCCCCCCCCCCGATGATAAAAAAAAACTACAAACAAACCACTACCAGTGATAACAAGAACATTGACAACAACAACAACAACAACTAAGAAAAAAATCCGCAAACAAAGCAGAGATGAGACTCACATACATACACATACACCCGCCTGCCCTTCTAGCCATCTTCAGTGATATTGCTGATCCCAGAATGACGTCATTGGATTAAACGTCTTCCAGCATCCACCGGACGATGGTCAATTGTCTTCATATTCATCACAGGCACTGGAGTCACCGAGAACAACCAGATTCTTCGCTTCAAACTTTTAGGTTTTTATCTCTCTGCGCGCCTATGTCCCTCTCTCTCTCTTTCCCTTTTGTTATGCAAATATTTTCTTTCATAATAAGTACATGCGCCGAGCGCGTGTGAGTTCTACTCTTGTTTTTGACCTCATTGCAGATAGGTCGGTGGCCTTTGCAGTTTAACTATTTCAGTTGAGTTGAGCTGAATCTGAGTTGAGTATCTCTCTCTCTCTCTCTGTGCGTGCGTGCGTGCGTGTGTGTGTGTGTGTGTGTGTGTGTGTGTGTGTGTGCACACGCGTGCGAATATGTCTGTGTGCTGTCGTGCAATCCAGAGACTGAAGTTATTCTTTCGTTATCAACACTTTTGTTCGAATCACTGCAGCCGAACATGAAATAATGAAAGACATTAAACAGGTTTTCTTTTCTTTTTCTTTCTTTCTTTCTTCGTTCCTTAATCAACTGTTCTTTCTTCCCATCCTTTCCGAGCTGAATATCATGTTTATGATTCCACTCTGAAAATACAGAAGGCCGGACAACAATGAATCTTCAAATCAACAGATATTGAGACCGCCACAGTATATACATTTTGATATTTTATCAACTGTATCACAAAAAGATAATGACTTTTAGGGACAGTTTCCAAACACGGATGACGCCGAGGATAAAACCGCCTTAGTCATCCGAAAATCACTTTTGCCATCGTAAAGGAATTTCATCATTAGAAATCAGTTCCTCCGTGTAGGAGTTGACTACCCCCAAGGTGCTCATTTCTACACCCGGAATAGTTACCGAGACCGCAATTCTTCCAGACACACGGTTGAAAATGTGATGGAACCAGTGTGGGTATGAGGAGAGAAGCTCGAGAATAGCCTCGTTTGCGTCATTACCAGATTGAGGCTGGAAACTATTACCTTCCCCTCTTTCCGGATATCATTTCTTTTTTTGTCTCCTTCATGCTAAGTCGACAGCAGTATTGCTATATCGTTAGAAGCCGAAAAAGTTTTGTCACAAGCCTGAATGACTTGCACAACGTCAAGTAGAGGTATACTATAGCGATGTTTTCTTTCTTTCTTTTTTTTTTTTTTTTCGTTTTCTAGACAGTTTCCAAACACAGATAGCGATGAGATTGAATGACATTACTTGATAGAGAAATTCGACTTCTTCCATTGTAAATGTTTCTTTGTACTTAGAAATTCTTCCTTCTAGATTACACCAGAGAGGAAAAGTGACACGACACCCACCTCTCTACATGCAACCTGTTCCTTTTAACAGACATTAGAGGTACAGGTGACAGATGCCAGAAGGTAAGGTAATGTTGCTTATAGCCCAGCCGACCGCAAAGGGCCATATCAGGGCTGTCACCACGTTCAAATCAACTCACAAATCATTCATTCACACACCACTTTAAGATACTTCTAAAAATCGACCCAAAATTTTGTTTGAAAAACAATTCACTGTAAAATCTCAGATCCGATGAAAAATTTTAATCTCTTTCAAGAATTCAAAGATGGCATCAGGCGGAACATCTCTGAACAAGATTTTCATGGAGTGTGCTGTAAAATGTTTGTGTCTGACATCATGCCAGTCCCAACACTCTAAAAGAACGTGTTTCATTGTGAGTGGCGCATGATATGGAATGCCAGAAAGTAATGTACAAGCGCATAAAGAAGGACAAGAACGATCTGTTGGACATTCCTGTGGAAATTCTCGGGCTACCGGATTGACCAGACTTCATACTGATTATAATTTGCGGCGACTGGTCCTTAAGAGCCTCAAGAATGGAAAGACTTTAATCACACCATCCAGACACGGGAAAAGCCCCATAAACATCTTTCCCAGAAAGACGCTGATCTGATAAGTACCCTTCTTCCTACCATGTTGTGCCCCGCCTATTTCATGTCCTCTCCATCCCCAGAAGAATGGTGATCCTTAGAAGCAGTGTATGTTTGGGGTTCGACAGATTCTGCTCATCATTGATCAAGGTCCTCTTTTGACTATTAACTCTCGCTTTTTGTTCACGTCAGTCTCTCTCTCTCTCTCTCTCTCTCTCTCTCTCTCTCTCTCTCTCTCTCTCTCTCTCTCTTCCTCTCTCCCCCTCCCCCCTCTCTCCCCCCATCTCCCGCTCGTCTTACTTATTCCCGTCCATTCATCTTGAATCGTTCTGATCCTGATCTTCATCCTCTTTCTGTCATCTGGAACTAATCTACTTTTCACTCGTCACCCTTTTTAACGTTAAGAAGAAAAGCAGAACGACAACTACCAATCATAATGGGATATATTCGTCTCGATCGTATGGGGTGAAAAGACATTTGCCACAATGAAGGTATATTATCCTTGCAAGATCTTCCCTCCCTGACCGCGGGGGAAAGAGTGACACCAACGTTCTGAACGTCATCCGAAATGTCCATGTGGGGGCCATTCTTCATGAGACATATGATGACAGAGGTCACAGAATCTACTCAGACATTCTTAAAGGGGCACGAGATTAGCCTCGTTTGCGTCATTCTCAGACTGAGGCTACAAATTTTTCGGTAGTACCTTTTTTTTTTTTTGGTCTTCTATCCAGCTCCTTTAAAGCCGCTTGATTTCCCCCAAAGAAGGAGAGTTATTTCTAGTATGTTCAGTTTTGTTCCTCATGAACTTCCCATCAGTATTAACTCTACAGTTCTGTTAGTCTCGCTCTTCCTGCCTCTTCTAAACTCTCTCTCCCTCTTTGTTTGAGAAGCTTATCCTTCTTCCCTTGGAAACGGGACGATTTGATTAGCCATCATCGGAATCAGTTTCATCTATGAAATTGTCAGTAACCAGATCATCATGAGAATTAGCAGTTCTTTCCAGAGTAAAAACCATGTTTCTAGATTTGTATCATTTACGGATACCATGACTAGTCTTAGGTTTGAAGTGTCTGATACCCTTACTTATCACTTCCGTTATTGAGAGTCGTGCAATAGAAATCTGAATGACTGATTACGCTGAAATTCAGAAGAAGATGAAGTTTATATCGTTATGACTTGTCCCGTTCTGAGGAATCATAGAGAGCAGTTTATTCCAGAAGAGTATTTCAATCGCTCTTACCTTTTCAAATCAATCTTGTAAATGTCATCATGAAATGGAAATACCATTACAGAATAAGCGATTTGTTTACACAAAACCTCCAAAAAGCGAAGTGTGTATGTAACACGAGGACAACAAATGTCGATCTGCACAAGAATAACAATGTGATTCCTCACTCTAAGATGCTATGGCCTTAGCGAATAAATATTGAGTTCTCTCTCTCTCTCTCTCTCTCTCTCTGTGTGTGTGTGTGTGTGTGTGTGTGTGTGTGTGTGTGTGTGTGTGTGTGTGTGTGTGTGTGTGTGTGTGTGTGTGTGTGTGTGTGTGTGTGTCTTTGTCTGTCTGTCTGTCTGTCTAGCGAAAAACTATTTCTTTGTATACAAGGCATGCATACGTTAGTCTAAGAACGCGTCAGAAGTTTCAGTTTCACCGAGGTGTCATGCGTGCAAACCAGTCCATGTAAGCTGCACCACTCTGCTGAGTTTGGAGACCACACCGCGCACGATTTAAAGCTGACGGATAAGTGAATTAATGACCAAGATGAGAGAACTGAAGATGAGTCTCAGGCAACGACTTAGCAGATGCCTGACTCGCGCATTAGCCCAACGCGCTGGCCAGACCATGATTAGAAGGGGCGCCTTGATATCCGACTCAGGGTCTTTCACAAGGTGATACATACAACCTTATCTTATTTTTGTAATCAGTTAACGAACTAGCACTGGATATACAATGGCAGACGGTGCAGCTGTATTGCTGGAGGCTATTGAGCTGTTCATATCATTGTTAGCTGAGCTGGTCTGTACGTCTACACTGCGAAAGGTTTACAGAACCAGCTAAAAATCCGCCTGTATGAAACTTCAAAATGTGTACAGAACCGGGTTTAATTCCGTACGATTCATCTAAATGCCCGAAATTAACTACAGATATTAAGGAGAAAAGTAAGATAATAGTTCTTCGTAAAGGAGCATGCGTGGCATCCCAAGACAAACGATCTTTTAGTGGCATACACAGGTGAGTGATTAACGCATGCAAATTTGTTGGTGTACATTTCACCGCCAGGATTAGTTTTTCCCTTTTTTGAAGCTGATAGTGATCTTGCCGCCACTAAAGTGAAGAAGGCTGTGTAAAGTGTGTTGAATGTTCTGATACAATCTGGAAACCAGTCGAATTATTTCTTTAAATAAAATTTTTTGACGTTCACGTACTGTTGTATGGCTCAGAAATATGAAGGCTGTTTGACACAAACACAGAAAGAGAAAAGGCAGCGTGTTTGCAATGAAATGCTATCTTCTCATGGGTAGAACAACTCCTAACATCCCATAATAATGAGGAGAAAGGGCAACAGTCTTCGTTACTGACAGCGCTATCTAACGCATTCGATATTGGTATAAAATAAAGAGAATTGATCATCATAGACTTCAAGACAAAGCATAGATGATGCGACGCAGCTCAGCTGAATAAGGAAAGCGAACTTGGGCATCTCTGACATGAG
This sequence comes from Conus betulinus, assembly GCA_016801955.1. NCBI lineage: Eukaryota > Metazoa > Mollusca > Gastropoda > Neogastropoda > Conidae > Conus > Conus betulinus. The sequence continues at coordinate 34,694 of JADBJO010004607.1, forward strand.
AATAACTTATCTGAATTTGGTTTGTATTTCTTGAGGCTGAACCAAGGTGTTGAATTCATTAACCACTGTTTAAAGTTCTTCAAACAGATGCGCGTAGAAAATCGGAAATAAATTGGAGAAACCATATTACAGAAAGTGTTAGACTGGAATTTTATCATAGACATAAATTTTCATTTCAAATGCAGTCTTACATGAGAGAAGACGCAAGCAAGTTAATCAGATGTGCTTTGACACGTTTTAGAATTGGCATATGGGATTTGAAATGCATTCTACAGAAGAAAGTGATCAATCACAATCCGAGTACGACTGTTCACTTTGTCATGGTGATATGAGATGGAAAAAAAAAACATGTTCTATTCTGTTGACTCGCCCGTTTTGCTTTGAGAACAGAATTCATATCTGGTGAACATTCCACTCATCCACCCTTTTCCGATTCCGATTACTGAACCTTCCAATAACAAATACCCCCCCCCCCCCCCCCCCCCACACACACACACACACTCATCTAATATAATGAATTCTACTTTCATGCATTGAGTTATTCAGACAGACAGACACAAAACAGTGTGATTCTCAAATTTGTAAGATGTTGCGCTTCCTACACTCGACTATACAGCATTTATCTGTGAACTGTATGAAGTCACTATGTGCACGGGCCCGTGGCTTTACATTGAAGCATTGTCATTGTCATTGTATCTCTCTCGTCTTTTAGCAAACTGAGCTCTGGCGCCTTCCCAGCCACCTTCAGGTAACAGAAACAAAGTGTGAAATCTATTCCCTTCACCAAAGACATATACAGATATAAAAATTTACCTCTGCCTCGTGTTGCCAGCAATGAAAATTACTCTGCAGATGCTGTAAACAAACAAGTTCATTTTGAAACAAGAACCCAGAATGAAACACACAGAATCAGAACCAAGGCAGAGAGTGGGCATTTTTTTTTGTCTAAGGCTCGAACACGACCATGCCAAAGGACACAGGAAGAATCCTTAACTCCGCAATGACCCGAACGTTCACTTGCACACTGTCGACGTTTCAGAGAGAGAGAGAGAGAGTGCCATTGAGAGAAAAGGACAGTATTTTGGGGACAGTATTTTGGGGCAAGTTCTAAATTTTACACTGGTAAAAAATAGGATGAATAAAGTTTCTTTCACTAAAAACACAACAACAAAAAAACGTTTGCTATCATGAGGGTACAACATCTTGGGATATCTATCATGCTTAAATACTCTAGAAGTGAAGCTCATTCTTTTTTTTACTATCTCTACATCGGGAATGTTGATTTTTTACTATCTCTACATCGGGAATGTTGATTTTTTACTATCTCTACATCGGGAATGTTAATTTTCGAAGCAATTTTTGAAGATACATACTATGACAGATTTCACGGAATCTCTATGGATACGCTCAAGGAAGGACAAAAATACTTTCATTCTCATTATTCCAGAATGAAACTAAAGATCGCACTACCCTTCCTCCTGGAATTTTCCTTTTTTTTCTTCCTGGGGAAGGGTGGGAGGGACAGGAGACGGGAGGGGGGGGGGGGGGGGGGGGGGGGTGGAGGGGCGAAGGGTTTCTTCTTGTTTTCTGAGTACTCCGTCTTCAGTAATATGGTTCCCTCAAGTGCTGAGAACATCTTGGAATAATACATTTCTGCATAAAATTATATACTTCTTCTAAACATCAACTCTGGAGTTCCTATGCTGGTTCTCTCTCTCTCTCTCTCTCTCTGAACCACCTCAGTCTCCATTCTTTAACAAATTTGATCCTTGATTACTTCACCTACATCACAAGAAAGGGATTCTCCAAAGGCAAACACGGATGAATTTTCCCGCACATCTGTTGACAATACACACACACACACACACACACACACACACACACACACACACACACACATATATATATATATATATATATATATATATATATATACTTATAAACACCCCACAAATGCTTTTATCAAAAGATATATCATGTACAAGAACATTGCTCGAACGAGTAGAATCGGAATCAAAATAGAGCGATGACACATTTGTTTCTTCCTACCGGGTAGGTTTCTCGTGTATCGCCTGACACCTGACATTACCTCAAAAGAACACAGCCACCAGTTTAAAGCCCACAGCGACTCTAGAGCCCCATTGTCTTCTCCCGTTGTCTTCATTTCCAGAACGATGCCATCGGAAGAGTCATGGCTTTAACAGCAGCTACCAAACTCCTAGCGAGATAGGATGCAACTGCCTGACGCATTAAAACTGACTTTTTTCCCCCAGAATGAAGGAACATCACTGTTGGAAATCTTTCGTCCTAAACCGTGATGGAGGTGCGCACCCACGTTCTAGCTATCCCCCGCATCCAGACTGTCCATGTTGATAGCAGTTCTTCGGAGTGTACAGTGCGGACAAATGTTATGGAAGAACAGGGATATCCATGAGGAGGCACGAGAATAATCTCGGGAACATCATTTCCGGACTGAGATTGAAAGCTGACTAGGACATAGACATTTTTTTTTTCATCATGATGGGTCTTTCACAAACATCTACTCTCAGACCATCCTGCTGTGGTGCAGTGTTTAGTGTTGCATGCTTTGCGGGCTGGGAGATCGCAGGTTCAGTTCTCATCACGAACATTTACCTGAAGGAATTTTTGACGCCGGTCGGTTTCTACCGAGAGCCGAGAGCTGAGGAAACTAAAAGCTCAGATGGATACACTGAAACGGCAAAGGCGAGTTTCATCCACTTATTGGATACATCTCTAGGACTGTTGCTCCAGTTTCCTAACCAAGCCTGCAGGAGGCTTGTATCTGTGGGGCCTGGTTGATGCCGGGATATACTATGGAAGTAAGCGTAGAGTACAGAGGCCTGTCATGCAGTCTCTGACAGAATAGAACCGTGCGGCATTATTCCTTGTTTCTGTCTCATCTGTCGTGCCAGGTCAGGGGCGTGACCCCCACACCTCTCGTTCTGGCCTCCCTGCTCACAACCTCATCCGGATTTAATCCCTTGTCACTCCGGCACCGGCCACTAACATGGAGCAGTTATTATCAGTCCATAATAAGGCAACCCACTGGAAGTAATAATTCCCATGAAATTGTCCATATCGATGACACACACACACACACACACACACACACACACGCACACGCACACACGCACGCACACAAAATCAACAGTCGTGTTCTGTACGTACTTGTTTTTCTGAATTAAGTCTCCCGCTCTTCAGTCAGCTTATCTCTTTCTGTGACCAGGAAACTTGCAGGCAATTGTGTGCAGGGAGCTGGAATCAGCGGCATAAGTGTAATGCCACCGTTAGAGAACTGAAAGAGAGACAGTGCCCATAGAAATGGAAAATCGCGTGCTGTCTCTGCTTCCGTGTCTCTTTCTCGCTCCCCACACCCTTTTCCCGTGCCCCACCCCCTTAACCCTCAAACCTATCCTTCTCTCTCTCTTTCTGCCTTCCGCACTCTCTCTTTCTCTCTCTCTCTCTCTCTGTGTCTCTCTCTCTCTCTTTGTCTCTCTTGGGTCTGTAACTAGGCAGATATGGATTTATGGTTTTGGTGATATATCTGTTGACAATATTTAGAGAAAAAAGACCCCCCCCCCCCCCCCCCCACACACACACACACACACTGTAAATACCACCGTTTCCAAGAAAAATATTGTTCTTATATGCTGGAGGAAAACACCCACGTTCTAGCGATATCTTCATCCGGTTTTTCCATCCAGATCCAGTTCTTCAAAGCACACATGATGACAAATGTCGCCGAAACTGTGCATAAAGAGCGACGAGAATAACCTCGTTTGCGTCATTCCCATAGAGAGGCTGATGTCTAATAAGAGCACTTCAATAACCTCGTTTGCGTCATTCCCATAGAGAGGCTGATGTCTAATAAGAGCACCTCTCCCTGACATTTTATCGCCTTCCTGTTTCCTGCACACACGTCGTGTTCAGTAGTGTGCGTTCCCCTCCCGTTGATGGCTACCAAAAAAGGGTTGCTTTGTGCATTGTCTTATGTCTGTGACGTGTTATTTGTGAAGCCTGAAAAGACGTGTGTTGAAAATTCACTTGCCTGTTCGCCATGCATTGTGTTTTAGATATGCTATCATTTTGCAGTCTGTTTTGTCATGCTTATTTGTATTTCCGGCTTGTTTTCAGTTCTGCAGTGGTCATCTTTAGTCTCCTATGAAGTACATTCCAAGATGAAATATTCAGTTAACATTTCCTTGTCTGTTTACATTTGAGTCAGTAAAATATAGATAAGGCACTCTTGTAATGAATTGTTGTTCTCTCTCTCTCTCTCTCTCTCTCTCTCTCTCTCTCTCTCTCTCTCTCTCTCTCTCTCTCTCTCATCTGTGACTTGTTTCACTTTGATTCCCTGTCCTTCCTGATGTGTTGAGGAAAGAAAAGTACAATATGTCTATGCAGATGTGGATAGATTTACGGCTTGGGTGTACCTGTCAACAATACTTGGAGAAAAAGAAACCCTCTGTAATTACTACCATTTTTTTTTTTTTTTATTAACAATCTTTTCTTTTTCTGTTGGAGGAAAACACCCACGTTCTAGAGATATCTTCATCTGGTTTATCCATCCAGATCCAGTTCTTCAAAGCACACGTGATGACAAATGTCGCCGAAACTGTGCATAAAGAGCGACGAGAATAACCTCGTTTGCGTCATTCCTACAGCGAGGCTGATGTCTCATAAGAGCACTTCTCCCTGACATGTTGGCACCTTCCTGGTTCCTGCACACGTCGTGTTCAGTAGTGTGGGTTCTCCTCCCGTTGACAGCCACCTGTGGAGGCTTGTGTTGTGCATTGTCTTACGTCTGTTAGTGCTTTTTGTGAAGCCTGAAAAAGTCTGTGTTGAAAATGCACTTGCCTGTTTCCCATTGTGTGCGTTTTTTGTTCTTTGATAAGCATTATGTTGAAGTCTGCTTCGTCGTGTTTATTTGTATTTCTGGCTTGTTTTTAGTTCTGCAATAGCATGCTTTAGTCTCCTCTGAAATACATTCAACGATGAAATATTCAGTTTCATATTTTCGTTCCGTTTTCATTTGAATCAGTAAAATATAGATAAGGCAAATCTTGTAATAATTTGTTGTCTCTATCTTGTCTGGGTCTTTGTTTGATGTTGACTGTCCATCCTTTCCGATGCGCATAAGAAGGAAAGTACAAATATGTAAGCAGATGTGGATGGATTTACGGCTTGGCTGATAGAGCTGTCTAAAACATTTAGAGACAAAAAAACAAAAACAAACAAAAAAAAAAAACCTAACAAAAAAAACAACAACAAACCAAACAAACAAAGAACAACAACAAAAAAAGTAAATGCTACCATTAAAAAAAAAACTTTCCTGTATGTTGGAGTTGAACACCCACGTTCTAGCAATATCTTCATCTGGTTTATCCATCCAGATCCAGTTCTTCAAAGCACACATGATGACAAATGTCGCCGAAACTGTGCATAAAGAGCGACGAGAATAACCTCGTTTGCGTCATTCCCAGAGCGAGGCTGATGTCTCATAAGAGCACTTCTCCCTGACATGTTGGCACCTTCCTGGTTCCTGCACACGTCGTGTTCAGTAGTGTGGGTTTCCTCCCGTTGACAGCCACCTGTGGAGGGTTGTGTTGTGCATTGTCTTACGTCTGTTAGTGTTTTTTGTGAAGTCTGAAAACGACGTGTGTTCAAAATCTACTTGCCTGTTTCCTATTGTGTTTTAGATATGCTATTATACTGCGTTCTGTTTTGTCGTGTTTTTTTGTTGTTGTGTTTTGGCTTGTGGTGGTTCTGATATGGGTCTTTTGGCCAGCTGGGCTATAAGCACTATTACCTTACCTTGCCTTGTTTTTATTTCTGCAGTAGCCTGATTTAGTCTGCTGCAAAATACATTTTAAGGTTGAAATATTCAGTTTGATGCGTTATTGTCTTTTTTAATTGGAGTCAGTGAAATATAGATAAGGCAAATCTTATGATGATCTTTTTGTTCAGTATACACACCGAAGACCAGTCTCTGTGTTGCACGAATCCACGAGAATGGTCCCAGAGAGGAGATCATACGTCTCGACCCAAAATCAGCCACACAAGGTTGGTGGGTAGGCACTGACATAACTTACGACTCAAGGCTTTGACGCAAGGGAGGTGACTGGAATGGTTAAAAAAAAAAGGGGGTGGGGGGGGGGAGAGGGGGGGGGGGGGTGATGGTGGTGGTGGAGAAGTCTTGTTTAACAAAGCAATGGCTGCATGATTTTAGAGCGCTGCTTAGAGCATTGTATTCGAACAACTAGTCTATGACGGAGAATTTCCTTACTTTTTCACAGAAGACCTAAGCATTTCGTGAAAATACTTACTGTTTACAGCACAAAATGTTTGCAGCGATCATCTCTTAACAGAATACAGAGTTAATTCTCCCTTTAGCGTTTTCAGTATTCCTGAGTAACTGACAAAGAAAAGATAACGCCAGAATCATCAGTGATCTCCTGCTGCGCTCTATTGCATAATCATTTCAATAACACACCAGTTCCAACCACTGCGACTTAAACTGGAGTATTTCCTGGGGGGGGGGGGGGGGGGGGGGGGGGGGGGGGGGGGGGGGGGGGGGAATTCTACAGCTTTAACATCGGGGAAAGAGGACGACAAAATTCTCCCCATTTTTGAGAGTACAGCTGCATGGAATGGGAGACTTGACGTTTGATCTGAGGAGTGTAGCAGACGGCCTGTGCATGACCACAGAAATGAACTCGACTTAGTGTGAAGACGCAGCACACCTATGCCGCCATCATTTTCCGCAGAATTGATCGTACCTGAATATCTAACCTTGTCAAAGTCTCTACTTTCACGTTTTAAGGCAGATGTCTGCGTGGGTAAAATATCTAACCTTGTCAAAGTCTCTACTTTTACGTTTTAAGGCAGATGTCTGCGAGGGTAAACACAGTACTGTTCCATTCCGGGCTTCAAAATGCGTCACATATTTTCCTGGGGGCCAGCGCACAGCCACGACGAACGGCGAGGCTTAACTGTTTTTTTTTTTTTTTTTTTTTCTTTTAAAAAAAGAAACATGGGTTCTGGGAGCACCACAAGGTATGGACAGACTTCATTCCTCCAGAAGAGCTATGGGTCCCAGGAGAACTACGACGTAGGCTGGGCTTTCATTCTTGTATAAAAGAAAGTGTGGCTGGGTCCCTGGAGAACCAGGATGCACGACATGGCTTTATTCTTGCACAAAAAAAAACATGGGTCCCGAGAGACCCACGACCGACGGCAAAGCTTTATAACTTTCTAAAGAAAGCATGGGTTCCTAAAAATAAAGAAAACGCGCGCGCGCGCGCGCACACACACACACACACACACACACACACACACACACACACACACACACATACACACAAAACCTGCGACGCATGGCGCATACCATTTTAAGCAACGTTGTACGAAGGATGAAGAGCGATGCCAAGGGAAATGTAAAGAATGCACACACACACACACACACACACACACACACACACACACACACACACACACACACACACACACTCCAAAACTAAAACCAAACCAAACCAAATCAAAACAAGCAAACAAACAAGCAAACCTTGGCCCAAACAATTAAAGAAAAATACGACCCGTCTTTTGAAGGAAAACTCTGATTATACAATGAAACGAAAGCCAGAATCCCAGAACTGAGGGACAGCCACGACCATACCAGTTTAAAGAGAAGATGGGACCATCCTAACTAAAGGAAGAGTGGCACCGTAAAGTTTGAACCAATAATCAAAGGAAACTTGACAGCATGGACTGAAAGAAAAATGGGACCACATAATTAAACGAAAAATGTGACAATACATTTAAATTAAAAAAAAACAAACAAACAAAAAACAAAAAAAAAAACGGGACCAGACAATTTAAGAAAAACTATGATCACACATTCAAGGGAAAAGTGGAATCTCTCAATCAAAAGGAAACCACGCTCACACGATCAGATGAAGACTGTGGAAGAAATGATGGCGATTGACCAGGACAAAAGCGAAGCACCCACTTTGCCTGATTGGCCGGAACTACAGGCTGATGACAGGTAGGGTGAGGATGAAATTCTATCAGTTATACAGAATTCTCAGCCAGACTCGTTTCCATATAGATAGCATGTTCTATGGGGGTGCATGTGAAGACTGGGGGCCAAACAGCCAAATCTCAGGATCAGCCCTTTGGATCTTGAAGAAAGCAGAGCACACAGACAGACAGGAAGAGACACAGGTGGCTCGCTTTCACTGGCATGAAAGGAAATCTTAAATGAAGCAGGGAACAGTCAACAATATATTATAACGAACAAGTAGGTTAACTCGTGCTCCAGGATGAAATCATTAAACGCCCGAATACTCTGAACGAACGCTGCATACGATATCATGTCGCACAGCGCAAACTACAATCGCAGAGCACACAGATGTAATAACGAGACATCACCCCAAACGAATGTTCCAAGCTTGCCCATACACTCCGCACCTGGCACATGTACTCAATAAGAACAACTGGAGAAAAAAATCACATTTATTTTAAGAGTGGCACAGCCTATTTGATCTTGAAAACAGTCCACATCAAAAGGGCTGTACTGGTCTTGAATTAATATTAATTCATGTTTTTTTTTTTTTTTTTTCTTTTTTTTTTTTTTTGCGGTTGTTGAATGCGAGTGTCAGGTACTGCGTAGAGTGTCAAGCTTGGAACATCAGATTTGGGGAGGTGTTCTCTTGTTTGTTCTGTGGGGTCTGAGTGGTCGTCTTGTGCTGGGCGATCTGGTGTTGTAAAGCAGCATTGTTTGGAGTTATGGGCGTGTGGTTGTTTCATGATGGGAACGACAGTGACCCTTCCTTCTTCGTCTTTCCAATAGGTGTAGGACAGAAAGTCTGGAGATAACATGGTAGCATGCTGTCTTGGAGGTTTAAAAGACGGCCTTCTGAGCGTGGTATCAGGAAAAAGAAAAAAACCCAACGGAGGCAGACTGCTTACATGTGACTTACATGTGTTAAAGAGGTGCGACAGCAGGCTGAAAGCTGTTAAGAAGTTGATTGCACCTAAATAAATTGTTTCCTACCTTATCTCGAAAATCCTTTTTTTTTTTCGTCTTCTTTCTGCCCTTCTGAGCTCTGAAAGACCACGTTCCGAGAAATCACGGCCTTCCCAGATATCACAGTACATTTGGGAACGCGTTCCCCCCCCAAAAGTCTGTGATATCTGGGAAGTCTTCCCAGATATCACGTTCCCAGATTTCACGCGACACCGGACTTCATCAGCACCTTTGGCGCTATCGCCCCACTCTATGTACTGCCACTGCCAGAATCCAACCCCTCGCCCCCATCCACATGCCCCCCCCCCCCCCCCCCCCCCCCCTTACTCGCCTCCTTCAGCCTCCCGCTTCTAGACCGGTTCTTTCCCCCCCCCCCCTCCCCCCGGGGGCAGCACTCTGAAATACCCTGACACTGATTACTGCAGGTCTCCCTACCAGTTACACTGTGATCACACATATCCGAGGTGAAAAGTTCATTCTGGAGATCTACGATTGTCAGTGTGGTCATTTTTTTTTTTCTTTTTCTTTTTAAGAAAGGTCGCTCACGAAATAAAAACGTGCGTCTTCAGCATGACGTAATAGTTTGACGAAACAGGCATGGCGCTATACTATATTTATGTGATTTAGCCTAGTTCAATACTTCGTGACACATTAATTCATATCTCCTCCTCTACATGGTAGAAATGGTATTAAGAAATAGTATCAAAAGATCTGATCTGGACAAAATGTCACTTGAGAATTGCTCCAATACTTCTATATGTGATATCTCAATTCATTGGGTAACTGAAACATTCTTAACAGGATTTATCATTCTTTCAAGTTTGACTATGCACATGCTTATACTTGCTGAGAAAATGCCAATGTTAAAGTTTACTACACACACACACACACACACACACACACACACACACACACACACACTCAACGGAAACAGTATGAGTACAAAGACACGCTTATTACTCACGTGAGTCAAAAAACAGAGGATAAACAAGGTTGAGTGGGGTGAGGATTGGCCAAGGGGACGGAGAGGACGTAGGGGGTGGTGGGAAGGGAGGAGTGTAAGAAGGAATGTGAAACGAGTATGTGTTTGCATGCTTACGCATGTCTTTGTCTGTTTTCCTCTTCCATAGTGTAGTATGCTCATTTATCAACAATGTTGACAACCACCTTTCATGTAACTTGAGCGAAAAATACATCTTATGATAAAATAAATATTCGAATCGGCTTTATATAAATTGAGCAAAAGCATGTCCCACAA
>JADBJO010004607.1:55000-70000 GCA_016801955.1 Conus betulinus
ACTGGTAACTGACTTTTTACGTTAGTTATACAAAAAAAAAGTTCTGGGTTTCACATGATCCACACATACATACTTCAATTCGAAACATGAACCAGATCCTCACGAAATACAAAAAAAAAAAAAAAAAAAGTTTGACAGAAAAATCAAAAACAAAAGAAAAAAAGAGTTTGACAGAGGTTTGACATCAAAACAGTGCCACATGAACATCTTTCTTGGAAACATGATCCTCTGGTCCTCAAAGAACATGCCAGAAAATGTTTTCAATCAATTCACACGACCTGTCGTCGACTTATACAATCACAATCCGTGACTATGCTCCTCTGTTAAAAAAAAAAAAAAACTGGTCTAGATTATCCCAAGCCTACCTGGTAAAAAAAAGTTTTGCTGAGCTTAGCACAGGCCAGTCATGGCCTTTATATTTATTGTTAATACCTCCCATGTCATATACCCCCCCCCCCCCCCCCAAACACATACACACACACACAAACAATGAGGCATGCGCCTCGCGAACGTCTCCTCGTACGACGCCATCGACCAGTCTGTCGTCGTCTGATGCTATTAATCCCTCTACAGATGACAAACAAATCACGTTATTTTTGTTTATTTACTACACCCCATGCATGCACACACACACACACACGCGCGCGCGCGCGCGCGCGCGCGCGCAAACACACACACACACACACACACACACACACACACACACACACACACACACACACACAGCACATAAAAGCACAACGCACCCCCCCCCCGGCCCGACACAACACACACACACACACACACACACACACACACACACACACACACACACACACACACACACACACGCATATATACTGGCAAACAAGTACATACATTATCTCAAAAACAAACAAGCAAACAAACACTCACGCCCACTTTATGACTCATTCTTTCTCAACCACACACACTCACCCATTCACACCCCCCCCCCCCCCCCCCCCCCACCATCAACACAGACACATACAGCAACTAATACACGCATACCCATAAACGCGCCCACGCATGTATTCACATTCACACACACACACACACACACACACACACACACACACACACACACACACACACACACACACACACACACACACACACACACACACACACACACACACCACACGCACACACGCACGCACATACACATACACACACACAGGCACACAGATACACACATGCACCCTCCTTCCCCACCATACTTACACACACACACACACACACACACACACACACACACACACACACACACACACACACACACACATTTGTGGTCGAGTGCGCGCGTGCACTTGCACACACACACACACACACACACACACACACACACACACACACACACACACACACACACACACACACACACACACACACACACACACACACACACACACACACACACACACACGCACACACACACACACACACACACACACTGACGCTCACAAAGACCCACATATGCGGACACACCCGCATGTGTATTCTGCTTATAACTTTTTTCGGTTTAATTCCATCATATTTTTTGTTATTTTTTTTTTCTGTATTTTTCACCCTTCACACCCTTTTTTTTTTTTGTTCTTGCTTGGTTTTCTTCCTCAATTCTTTTTTTCAGTGAGGGATTTGACGTTTAAAGAAATCAAGACCAAATGTACACACTTTCTGATGAAACATAATAAAGAAATCAAAACAACCAAACACAGACATAGAAAAATGGGACGAGGAATGGAAAGCTTTCAACGCCTCGTGACAGCTTAATCTGTTTACAAGTCTAAAGAGCCTACGATAAAGGAAAAGGCCGTCTTGGATATTTACTTTTTTTCTATCTCATCCGTGTCCTCTCCCTCCCCCCTCCTCTCTCCCCCCCCCCCCCCCCCCCCCCCTCCCCCTCCCCGTGCCATTCCCGCCTTCTCAATCCCCTGAAGCCTCGACCCAATCCTTCTCCACGACAGTGACGTACAGTCGTCACACGTCAGTTGGCGCCGTCGCAAGCTCAGTATCTTCAGTCCACAGAAAGCAATTAGTCTGGAGCCGTTCTTGAGGAAACCCACTGCAGGAGACACTGCACTGCTACCGTCATTTCGGGGGTTGTTCAGTTGGGCCTGTTCTGACCCACCCTACGTAGGACACCGTCTACCAAGCCCTCTGCCAAGGACGATGATTGCTTGGTCGTAGTTTCAGTTTCAATTTCAGTTTCATTTTCATCAAGGAGGGCGTCACTGCGCGCGGACTAGTCCACATACGCTACACCATATCCGCTAAGTTTTGAGACCACACTGCGCATGATTTTAAGCTGATGGATAAATGAACTGAGAACTAAGAAGAAGAGGGTCTCGCGGCTACGACTCAGCAGATGTCTGACCTACGCATTTTAGCCCAACGCGCTGGTCAGACCTTGAGTGCCTACCTACCATTGTTTTTTTTTTTTGTGTAGTCAAGAGAAAACGCATCACACTTCCTACTCTCTACAACGACATAGCTGTTTGCATACAAAAAACACCCCATATTCCCATTGTTTTTTTAGTTTTGTGTGTCTTCACAGGAAAAAAGACATCAGGGTCCAAAGCGGTGGTTCGACATCCTCATGTGTTTGTTCCGTTCGTTCGTCAGTCTGCCGATACCAGTGTAACCTTTCTGTTGATGAGGGATATACTTGGCTTATATAAAAAAAAGGATCGTTGGCTAGAATAATGAGAATACCATTCCAATAAATCATGATAACTGTATCGTTTTTGTTCTGGAAATGTTACTGAAAACCAAAATACTTAAAAATGAATTGCATTTGGATGATGTTGAAAATGTTAAGCCAAAAGTAAGCTAGTTTCTGATATTTCTCTTTTCGGTGGGTAGTATGGGCAATTTATTGCCTTCTTTTGGAATCTCAAACTGGCGTTGATTCTGAATGATACTGGGTGGCTTAGGGTGGTTGTGTTTGAGATAATGATAATATCATCCGCCGGTAATTACCGGCAAGGCGAAAAATGGGATAGTTTGACAGAATGTGCACTATTTTGTTCTGTCTTTAGGCAGACGGCAGACGGAGAAGGAGGATGAGGAGGAGCAGGAGAGAAACAAAGGTAAGATGGAGGAGGAGGAAAATGACGAAGAGGAGAAAGAAGAGGAGGAGGAGGAGGAGGCTGGGGAGGAGGGAGAAAAGGAGGGAGAGGAAGTGGAAGACGGGGACAAAGAAATAAGGAATAAGAAGAAGCAGAAGAATAAAGAAGGATCAGAGACAGACAAGGAGGAGGACTATGACGAGGAAGCGAAAGAGGAGTAGAAGAACAAGAGGGAAGAGAAGGAGAAGGAAGAGAAGAGAAAGAAGAAAAGAAGCAGGAGCAGGAGGACGAAGAAGGGGGAGGAAGATGAAGAGCAGATGGAGGAGGAGGATGAGGAGGAGGAGGAGGAGGAGGAGGAAGAGGAATACAGATAACAAAAGGAGAAAGAGGAGGAAAAGGAGAGGGAACAGAAAGAGAGAAGAAGAGAAGGAAAAGCAAGAAGAGAGGAGGAAGAAGAAGAGGTGAGAGAGGAGGAGGAGGAGGAGGAGGAGGAGGAGGAGGAGGAGGAGGAGGACGAGCAGGAAAGGACGCAGCAGCGGCAGAAGAAGGTGCAGGAGAAGGAAAGGGGAGGAGGAGGAGAAGCAGGGAGAGAATGGGGAAGAGGAGGAGGAGGAGGAGGAGGAGGAGGAGGAGGAGGAGGGAGGAGCATTAGAAGCAGCAGCAGAGGCACAAGGAGGGGGATTAGGAGGAAGAGGAGATGAGTTATGCCCCTTCAATACAGCACTGGAGCACAAAAGGAACGTTTGAACATCACGTTTTACCGCAAATCCTCGACAACAAGAGACACAACGCTGCCAATGTCTACTCGCGTGGGAGTCACTCGTAACTTCTGGAGAGGATAACGAGTTGTCAGGTATGCCGTAGTAGCCCCGCAAATGGCTGTCCACGGAGCAATCAGTATCAAGTCGTCATGAGGCAACCCACCAGAGGAGACGTTGCACTGCTGCCGAGTCACCGTCGGTAGTGTTCAGCGGTGCCTGTTCAGTTCGGATCCAATATACGCAGGGCAGCCTAGTGAGCCCCTTAGTTAGTTGAATAGCACCTATCCACTGCCCAGCACTGCACGTCACTTTTCAAGCGCTGTCTGTCTGTCTGTCTGTCTGTCTCTCCCTGTGTGTGTGTGTGTGTGTGTGTGTGTGTGTGTGTGTGTGTGTGTGTGTGTGTGTGTGTGTGTGTGTGTGTGTGTGTGTGTGTGTGTGTGTGTGTGTGTGTGTGTGTGTGTGTGTGTGTGTGTGTGTGTGTGTGTGTGTGTGTGTGTGTGTGTGTGAGAGAGAGAGTATGTGTGTATGTGTGTGGGGTGGGGTAAATGCGCGCGCGCGCATCTGTCTGTATGTGTTTGAGCTCGCGCGCGCGTATAGTGTGTGTGCGTGTGTGTGTGTGTGTGTGTGTGTGTGTGTGTGTGTGTGTGTGTGTGTGTGTGTGTGTGTGTGTGTGTGTGCATACGTGCACGCGCACGCCTGTTGTGTGTGTGTGTGTGTGTGTGTGTGTGTGTGTGTGTGTGTGTGTGTGTGTGGCGCACGCGCGTGCGTGTGTACGTACGTGCTTGCGTGCATGCATGCTTGCGTATGTGTGTGCATGTGTTTACGTGTGCAAGTGTGTGTGTGTGCGTGCGCGCGCGCGTGTGTGTGTTGTGTGTGTGTGTGTGTGAATGTGTGCGTGCGTGCGTGTATGCGCGCGCGCGCGCGCGCGCGCGTGTGTGTATGTGTGTGTATCTGAGCGTATGTGTTTGAGAGCACACGGGCATATATATGTGTACGCTTTCAAATGTCATTTACTGTTTCACCATCAGCGCCTTGTGGTGGTGCGGTGTTGCGGTGTGTGTGTGGCGAGGGGGAGGGGGAGGGGGGGGGGGGGGAGAGAACGGGATGAGGATATAGAAGACTGGGTGAGAAAGCGGGAGGAGGAGGGGGAGAGGGGAGGAGATGGGATGGGAATTACGTAAGAGAACGTTTTCTTTATGTTCTTAATTCAAACCGGCAGAGGCTGACTTTCGGCGCTTCATAAAAAACAAGTGGTGTCTTGCCCGAAGGGAGGCAACTCCATTTTTGCTTCTGAGTTGATGGACTTGGGGGTGAAAAAAAAAAAGGTATATTTTCCTGCTTCTCCTTTTTCTCACTATCGTCTACCGACGTCATCCTGCATCATTACTTCGCTTTTTTTTTTTTTTTTTTCGGTTATTGTCCCACTATTGTTTCTACTTGTTCCTATCCTTTATCACACTGTGCCTGCTTTCACGTCCTTTTTTCTACTTCTCTCTGTACATGTTCATATTGTTTACAAACCCTTCCCTTTTTCTTTTCATTTTTTCCTTTTTTTTTTGTTGTTGTCTTCTACCCACATTCCCTCTGCTTTCTATTTTTGTTTTCTAGCTTGATCTACCTTTCCCCTACTTTTTAACCTGTTCCTATCTCTTCCCAACCTAATCTAATTCTTCCCACCTATTTTTCATTTTACTCACCTTTCTCCATTTTGCGCCCTGATATGGCCCTTTGCGGTCGGCTGGACTATAAGAAACTCCACCTTACCTTACCTTACCTTACCTTTACCTTACCTTAGCTTACCTTACCTTACCTTACCTTGTATCTTTTCATTTAAGCTATGTTTCGCTGTTTCTCCTTACTCTTCCATATTTTTTGTTTTGTTTTGCGTCACTTATCCCCTGCTTCTTCCGACCTTTTTCTATCTTATCAACACGGGAAACGACTGAATGAAGCGCCAGCCGGCAGCTCTTCAGTCGCCACTACCCAGGTAGGCAGCCCGTTGTGTCAACGGGTGTGGTGGATTGTAAAGCGCTTAGAGCTTGGTCTCTAGCCGAGGACAGGCGCAACATAAGTATTCATATTAAAAAACAAATAATAATTTAACCTGTTTCGGTTCTGTCTTCCTATGCCTTCCTTCCGTCTCCTATCTTTTATTATTATTTCCCCCCTACTTCTTCCTACCTTTTTTCTTCCTACATTACCAGCCTTTCCCTGTGTCTTCCTACCTTTTGCGATTTTTTTTTCTATTCACATTTCCTTATTTCTTCTTTACCCTTTGCCATCATTTATTCACATTTCCATATTTCTTCTTATCTATTGCCATCATTTATTCACATTTCCCTATTTCTTCTTACCTTCTTATTTTTTTGTCATCTGTTTTCCCCAACTTCTTTCTACCTTTATCTATCTTTTATCTAACTTTCCCAACTCCTTCTCATTTTTTTTGGTATGCATTTTTTTTTTTTCCCACCTTTCCTGACTTCTTCTTACCGTACTGACATTTCGTTACTTCTTCCAACCAAATGAGTCAGTTCAAGGTTCACCTTTGTTTTCTTTGTAAATGAATGACCCTACCGTTGTCCCTTTAACACACAGTGTGGCGATTTACTTGCTGACATGCAGTACGTCGGTCACAATAGTGATGAAATGAATTATCATCTAAACGTCGGCATGTCATCTTTTGATCACCGATGAGAATGATGTAATTGTCCATCCTGATGAAAACAGAATCCATGTCAATTACAGCTCAAAAAAAAAAAAAAAAAAAAAAAAAAAAAAAAAAAAAAGACAGAAGATGAAAGAAAACACACGGAAAAAGTTATCAACAGTTATAAAAGCGAGTAGCTAAGCACGTATCATTAGGTGTTCATTATTGATCAAAATCTGTCGTGGCAAGAACAAATTTACAGCTTTATAAAACAGGTTTCTTCCAGTGTTCTCCATTGATCACAGATTAAATAGTTTCTTGATGTCCATTCCGGACAGATGTTTTTTCCTTTTTTTGTGTGTGTTCCTTTTCCCTTTTAGCTTTTATTCGGAGTATTTAGGCTATTGCTCTGTAATTTGGGGGTAATTGTGCACCATCTACTACTCCAAGACCACTTTATTCCTTACAGAAAAGTACCGTTCAAATGATAACAGACATCAAATCTTCTAGTATATCTCGAAGTGATTCAATATTTGGAAGTGATTCAATATCTATAGTTATTAATGCCGAACAAAAAGAAGAGAACAGAACATCAGAAAATGGGAAAGAAACGAAAGAGAAAGACAGAATGAAAAACTGAAAGGAATACAAGGAGGAAGAAAAGAGAGAGAGAGAGAGGAAAGTGTCACAAATACAGACTCACTAACCGAAAACCACAAAAGAAAGTAGAGCAGAAAGAGTGCTCAGCAAAAGTGGGTGAGGAAATGTGATGGAAAAAGTAAAACTCTGGAAGTAAAAAATATGGAAATAGATCAAACAAAGAAGGGTAGAACAGAAAATAAAGAAAAGAATGAAACATAGACTTTAAGAAAGATACAAGAGGGAGAAGGAGGAGGAAAGCGGGGAGAGGACGGGGCAAAGAAAATGCGCACGCGCGCACGCACGCACGCACGCGCGCGCGCGCGCGCGCGCGCGCGCGCGCACACACACACACACACACACACACACACACACACACACACACACACACACGCACACACACACCATTCCCTTCCTGAACACCTTTAATGTACAAAACCGCCATCAGATCTCTTTACAATTGGCGTTCTCGTTCACAAACTAGCGCCATGGACTCGTTTAGCAGCAGAGTGATAAGCCTTGCCCGCCGTCAAGAGAAAAGAACTCTTGTGTACTGCAAGTGTGACGACGTCATGGCCCCAGAGCCCACCCTGTTGTATGTTTGCCTGCTCGCAAGATGGGATGTTCCTTCACATAAAAACCATTTCCAGGGTGTATGTGCTGTCGGGGATTTTGTTTGTCAGAAGTCTGCTGTGTGGTCTACACTGGTGAAGCGAAGACATAAGCAGGGAGAGGATGATGGGCACACGCATCCACACACCCCTCCCCCCACCCCTCCCCTGCACACATGCGCACACTACATACGTAAATATTGGATAAGTAGAAAAGGTTAGGAAAAAAAAAAGTAGGAAAGTAAGGAAACTAAGGAAATGGGTTAGGATAAAGGAAATGGTGAGATATTAAAAAAAAAGGAAAGGAAAATGACAGGGACAGGTAAGTGAAGGACAGGCAAAAGTGTATATAGGAAGGGATCGGGAAAAGGTGGGTAGGGGGGGAGAAAAACATGTTAAAAGAGAGAAAGAAGATGGAGGAGGTAGACGAGAAAAGGGGAATGGACAGAAAAAGAGAGAAATAAGGGGAAAAGTAGGAAACAGGCGGATAAATGATGCGTCTTCAAAAAAAAAAAAAAAAAAGGAAAATAAAAGAAGTGGAAGAGGCTATGAAAAGAAAGGGTAGGAACTAAGGGACCCCCCCCCCCATTTTCCCCTACCTTGTCCCTACTTCTCTGTACCTTCTTCTATGGGTACTAAAGATTTTCCCCCGCATTTTTCCCTTACGTTGTCCCTACTTCTCTGTACCTTTCTGCTATGGGAACTAGGGATTCTCCCCGCATTTTTCCCCTACCTTGTCCCTACTTCTCTGTACCTTCTTCTATGGGAACTAGGGATTCTCCCCGCATTTTTCCCCTACGTTATCCCTACTTCTCTATACCTTCTTCTAATCGGTTTGCCCACCTTTTTTGCAATTCTTCACACTTTTTTCTATCTATCTTCCACCTGCCGTTCCCCCATGCTTCCTACTTATTCTGATCTTTTTACTCTCCAGTCAGATTCTGTTCGTACGCGCCTAGTCTACCTTCTTCGCTCCTTTGTTCTGTATATTCACATGCATGTTTTTTTTTTTTTTTTAACCTTCACTTCCCTACTTTTCATTACCATTTTCTGTTGTGAACCTACCTTGCTCTACTTCTTCCCTATCTTTTTCTTACATTTTATGGACTTCTTTGTAGCCTTGACTTATCTTTTCCCTACTTTTTCCTATGTTTTTTTTTCATCGCTTACCAACCCGTAGGTCTCTTATCTTAGCATACTTTCTACTTTTCCTTTCTTTTCACTGCCTGTTCTGTGTGTTTTATGCAGTATCATTGATCCGCCTGTTCGCTTCCTTTTCCTACTATTTCCTCTCTTCTCTTGTCCATACCTCTTTCTTTCTACCTTCTTTATCTTCTTTCAATCTTTTAACGTACATTTTTTCTTCTTGTACCAACCTTTTGCCAACCCCCTTTCCACCTTTGCCTATCCCTTATATACTTCCCTCTGTAGTTTTCCAGTCCTTTTCTTTAATCTTACTTTTTATCTATGCTAACTCATTTTTCCTAGTATCCCTACCTTCCGCTATTTCGCTTACTTGTTCTATTTTTCCCAATATATATATATATATATATATATATTTTTTTTTCTTGTGTGTGTGTGTGTGTGTGTGTGTGTGTGTGTGTGTGTGTGTGTGTGTGTGTGTGTGTGTGTGTGTGTGTGCGTGCATGCGTGTGGCCATCATCCTCTCCCTGCTATGTCTTCGCTTCACCCGTGTAGGTCGCACAACAGACTTCGGACAAACAAAATCCTCGACGGCACATACACCCTGGAAATGTTTTTTATGTGAAGGAACACGCCATCTTGCGAGCAGGCAACATACAACAGGATGGGCTCTGGGGCCATGACGTCGTCACACTTGCAGTACACAAGAGTTCTTTTCTCTTGACGGCGGGCAAAGGCTTATCACTCTGCTGCTAAACGAGTCCATGGCGCTAGTTTGTGAACGAGAAAGCCAATTGTAAAGAGATCTGATGGCGGTTTTGTACATTAAAGGTGTAAAGGAAGGGGACGAAAGTAAGTGTGTATGTGTGTGTATGTATGTGTGTGTGTGTGTGTGTGTGTGTGTGTGTGTGTGTGTGTGTGTGTGTGTGTGTGTTGTTTGCCCCCTCCTCTCCTGTTCTCCTCCTCCTCCTCCCTGTGGCGTCTTTCTTAAAGCCTGTGTCTCATTCTTTTCTTCACTTTCTTTTCTTCTACCTTTCTTTGTTTGATCTATCTCCATATTTTTTTTTCCAGAGTTTTATTTTTCCATTACATTTTCCTCACCCACTTTTGCTGTGCACTCCTTCTGCTCTACTTTCTTTTGTGGTTTCAGTTAGTGCGTCTGTATTTGTGACACTGCCTCTCTCTCTCTCTCTCTTTCTCTCTCTCTCTCTCTCTCTCTCTCTCTCTCCCCCTCCCTCTCTCTCTCTCTCTCTCTCTCTCTCTTCTTCTTCTTCTTCTTCTTCTTCTTCTCTCTCATTAGTTCCTTTTTGTATTCCTTTCGTTTTCATTCTGTCTTTCTCTTTCATTTCTTTCGCATTTTCTGATTTTTTTTTTCGTTCATCATCAGTAATAACTATAGGTATTCAATCACTTTCCGCACAATTAAATGGAGATGTTATATTTAAGATCATTTTTTAGATATACGTTTTTTAGAGAGAGAGAGAGAGAGAGAGAGAGAGAGAGAGAGAGAGAGAGAGAGAGAGAGAGAGAGAGAGAGATTCATGCTCATTCTTTGTTTGCATTGTCTTGAGTGTTGTTTGTATTTGTCGAACGCATCGTGTTTGTCTTGTTATTTGTTTGATTCTTTAGTTCCGCAGAATAGTATTTTTCTTTTTTTTTTGTTTTCTTTATTTTTCTTTTCTATTTTCTTGTGTAGGCGCGTGGCACAAGAGCAGTCGTATGTGTCGAGGAAAAGTGTTTTGATGTTAAGGATGACGTGTGAAAGTGTTTTGATTTGATGACTTGTGAGTTGATTTTAAGGTGGTGACAGCCCTGATATGGCCCTTTGCGGTCGGCTGGTCTATAAGCAACATTACCTTACCTTACCACCGGTGTTGTCACATTCACGGGAACTGTCGCTGGACGGATGGGGTGGCGCCTTCCGGAGGGGCAGTTCACTCATTCCGACTCCGAGACTCAGCAGATATTGTTGTCATCAGGGAGCTCAGTAGGCAGTGTCCTGCGTACGGTGGACCAGAACAGACACCCCTCAACACCACTGGAGTATTCGGCAGTAGTACAGTGACTCTTCTGGACGGTTGTCTCCTGTGGATTGCCGGTGCCAGACTGTGGCGGAACGGGCCGGGATGTGGCTGTGGACGAGGGAAGTCAGAGTGAACGGCGTGGATGCAGTGCCTCTGAAGTGGCACAGAAGATGGGAGAAAGAAAAAAAAAATAAACGCAGTTATACTTCCATCATTACCACCACCACTACCTCCTCAGAACACTTACAACCCCCAACCCCTCTCTCTCTCTCTCTCTCTCTCTCTCTCTCTCTCTCTCTCTCTCTCTCTCTCTCGCTCTCGCTCTCTTTCCACGCATGACTTACTTGACAAAACAGATGCAGAAGTCTGGAGTCGTCTAAAGGATCCCAGCACCGGCGGAAAGGGAAAGAAAAGTGAAGAGACTACCCGTCTGTTCTGAAGGACTTTGGGTTCCATCCTAGTTCTCCCAGGGCTCACACAGTCTAGGACGGAAAACGCCAGAAAAGGAGCACGTCAGGGCCTGAGACAGTGGCAGCCAGTGAATTTAGACTCTGAAACAAAAGACAAATGGAGATTTCATGCAAAGTTATCTCAAAGAAAATCGGCGGCTGGGCGTTTTTAAGAATAAGGCGTTGAGAAATATAGATGCAACTGGTCATTCATACATACAAAGGAAAACTGTTTAACATTTTCGCGAAGTAAAAAAACTGTACGTTCTGTGAGGACGGTGAAATATCATGATCTGAGAAGAACAGATTGAGGTCTACCAGCGACAATAACCTTACTCCTTTGAATGACACCCAGGCTCAGTCAGACACATTCATCTGCCCAGTCTGTTGGGTAAGGGCGAATATCTACCAATACAGTTCATCGCATACTAAAAATGTAGGGTTCAGTTCACATGTATTACCGACGAGACCGAACAAAACCGATGTTGGAAGCATTTTTGTCACTTGGTTGTTTCCCCTTTGATTTCATTCGGGTGTGTCTGTCTGATAATACGACCCAGACATCACTTAGTCGTAGAAAAGCACTTCGGAATGGGTTGATGAGGGTTAAAAAAAATTTTTTTTTTACTTTGAATATATACAACTGTACTTTTTTTTGGCCCATGTGTGCAATGAGTTTCACTCAAAACAAATCAATCATATCGTTTTCAGAACATTGATGGATTGTGTGTCACAAATAAACATACACGAAATCATATGAATCTTGGACACACACACACACACACACACACACACACACACACACACACCACACACACACACACACTCTCTCTTGCACCCTCCCTCTCTCTCCTCTCTCTCTCTCTCTCTCTCTCTCTCTCTCTCTCAAAATTCGGTGTGTTAACGTCTGTCTTTCTCACTCTGTCATTCAATCTCCATTTCACTTCGTGTGTCTCTGTCTCTTTGTCTTTCTGTCTACCTCCCCACCCCCCCCACCCCCCTCATTCTCTCTAAATATCTGTGTACGGGAGTGTGAGACTCTTTTTCCCCTCTCTCCCTCTCGTGTGTGGTGTTGTGTGTGTGTGTGTGTGTGTGTGTGTGTGTGTTGTGCGTGCGTGCGTGCGTGCGTGCGTGCGTGCGTGTGTGTGTGTGTGTGTGTGCGTGCGTGCGTGCGTGCGTGCGTGCGTGCGTGCGTGCGTGCGTGCGTGCGTGCGTGCGCGTGCGTGTGTGTGTGTGTGTGTGTGTGGATCTCTCTCTGACCACACTGCCTGTAAGAGTCTGTGTTGGTGGTTTCTATAGACGGACGGATGAAGTGGCATTTCAAAAGACAACAAGCACCTACGTCATCTGACTTCTGTGGTCTTGAGGCAGACAGCGTGAGCGTCGTGGAAACGGCACTGCTGATTCTGCAAATAGAGTAGGGGGGGGAGATGGAATTTAAGGGAGCGTCGGAAGTATCGGGGAAGGTGGGTAGGGGAAGGAAGGGGTGTGGGTGAGAGGGAAGAGTGGTGGTGTGGCAGTATGAATTGGTGAAATCCAAACTGACATAAAACACAACACCAGCAGCAGCTGCTGTGAAGACAGTTTCTAAACAGAAGTGTTTGGGTCAAAAAGGTAAGTGTTTTTTCCCCCCAATATTGTTGTTGTTCCTGTTTTGTTTCTTCATTGTTTTTTTTTTTCTCAATCAATATCCTGGTTCACAATCTCTCCTCTCTCTCTCTCTCTCTCTCTCTCTGTGTGTGTGTGTGTGTGTGTGTGTGTGTGTGTGTGTGTGTGTGTGTGTGTGTGGTGTGTGTGTGTGTGTGTGTGTGTGTGTGTGTGTGTGTGTGTGTGTGTGTGTGTGTGTGTGTGTGTGTGTGTATGTATGTATGTGTGTGTGTGTGTGTGTGTGTGTATGTTGTGTGTGTGTGTGTGTGTGTGTGTGTGTGTGTGGGTGTGTGTGTGTGTGAATGCTGAAGATATATTCTATATGAGTTTATGTGGTTGGTTAATACAGACGGAGTAAATTGGTATTTCACAAGAGATCTCACACCTCCATCAACTACCTGGAGACAGGCCAGCGTGAGCTTCCAAACAGCAATGCTCCTTCTGCCAAGGCAGCAGGGGAATGGGGGGAAATGTGGCGACGCCTGGGGGCACGATAAAGGAGGAGAGGATTGTGGAGGCTAGGGGGTGGGGGAGCGGGAAGGAATGACGTTGTGAAAGTGTTGATTAGTTATAGCCGAGACCCAGATAAACACAGCACCTGCTGTGGATGCCGTGGCTGTTATCTCTTAACTGCAAGGTAAAAGTTGCGTGTCTTTAACCTTTCTGTTGTTTGTTTTTTCATCTCTCTCTCTGTCTCTCTGTCTCTTTGTCTCTGTCTCTCTCTCCCTCTCTCTCTCTCTGTGGCCTAGTAATAAATAAATGTCAGTACACCTCTCTCTCTCTCCTCTCTCTCCTCTCTCTCTCTCTCTCTCTCCTCTCCTCTCCTTCTCTCATCTTGCCTGTTTCTCTGCCCCTCTTTCTCTGCCTCTCTCTCCCTCTTCTCTCTCTTTCTGTGCTTTGCGTGTGTGCGTTGCGCTTTGCGCGCGCGTGCGCGAGTGCGCGCGTGCGTGCGTGCGTGCGTGAGGTGCGTGTGTGTCGTGTGTGTGTGTGTTGTGTGTGTGTGTGTGTGTGTGTGTGTGTGGTGTGTGTGTGTGTCCTGTGAATCTCTGTCTGACCACACTGCCTGTAAGAGTCTGTGTTGGGTGGTTCTCTATAGACGGACGGATGAAGTGGCATTTCAAAAGACAATCAAGCACCTACGTCATCTGACTCTGTGGTCTTGAGGCAGACAGCGGTGAGCGTCGTGGAAACGGCACTGCTGATTTCTGCAAATAGAGTAGGGGGAGAGAGAGTTTAGGAGTGGGGTTGGGGGGTACTGTCTGCCGACAGTATAGCTGGTTTATGGTGTGTGTACGGTGTGTGTGTGTGTGTGTGTGTGTGTGTGTGTGCGTGCCGTGTGCGTGCGTGCGTGCGTGTGTGTGTGTGTGCGTGTGTGCGTGGGTGGTGTGTGTGTGTATGTATGTGTGTGTGTGGTGTGTGTGTGTGTGTGTGTGTGTGTGTGTGTGTGTGTGTGTGTGTGTTGTGTGTGTGAGAGAGTGCACGGGTGTGGTATGTGTGTGTGTGTGTGTGTGTGTGTGTGTGTGTTGTGTGTGTGTGTGTGTGTGTGTGTGTGTGTGTGTTGAGTACAACCTTGAGTTAAACTGACAATAGATTGGTTCAGTGTGTGTGTGTGTGTGTGGTGTGTGTGTGTGTGTGTGTGCGGTGGTGTGGGTGGTGCACGTGTGTGAGTGCGTGTGTTGGTGTGTGTGTGTGTGTGTGTGTGTGTGTGTGTGTGGTGTGGGTGTGTTGTGTGTGTGTGTGTTGTGTGTGTGTGTGTGAGTGTGTGCGTGTGTGTGTACTGCGTGCGTGCTTGTGTGTGTTATGTGTGTGTGTGTGTGTGTGTGTGTGTTGTGTGTTGTGTGTGTGTGTGTGTGTGGTGTGTGTGTGTGTGTGTGTGCCACTCCCTGACCCCTCCTCTCCCCTCTTACTTCCTCTATCTCTATCTCTGCGTAGTATTTCTGTCTCTCTGTCAGTATGTCTTACTCCTCTGTCTGTCTGACTCTCTCTCTCCCTCCCTCCCTCCCCCCCCTCT
>JADBJO010004607.1:77500-80000 GCA_016801955.1 Conus betulinus
CCGTCGGGGTCACCGGTATCGGCGAGTCCATGGGGGCTGTCGTTGGACGGACGTGGTGGCGCCCTCGGAGGGAGAGCTCACTCACGCCGGCTCCGCGGACTAAGCATTATTGTCGTCAGTAGGGGGCTTAGTAGGTGGTGTCCTGCGTATGTTAGATCGAACAGGCGCCACTGAACACCACCGAAGTGACTCGGCAGCAGTGCAGTGTCTCCTCCGGTGGGTTGCCCTCTTGACGGCTTGACATTGACTGCTCCCTGTGGATTGCCGGTGCGGGGCTGCGGCGGGGCACACACACACACACACACACACACACACACACACACACACACAACACACACACACACACACACACACACACACACACCCAAGATGCAAAGGAACGCGTATTCAAAACACAACACAAAACAGGGAAGTGAATTTTCGACAAATATGCACAAAGCAATACCCCCAACCTCCACCCCCCGCTCGATCGTCGTCGTCTGCGTGAAAATGCTTAAACAATACTCCCAAATCGTCCGTCTGCGTGAAAATACTGAACAATAATCACAAATCTCCGTCTGCGTGAAAATACAATACTTCCAAATCGCCGTCTGCGTGAAAATTTAGAAACAATACTCCTCAGATCAACGTCTGCATGAAAATGCATCAACAATACTCCTCAGGTCAACGTCTGCGTGAAAATGCATAAACAATACTCCTCAGGTCAACGCCTGCATGAAAATGTATAAACAATACTTCCCAAATTGATATCTAATACTGCACACAGGAAAACGATGATATCAAAAGAAGAAGAAAACCGAGAAAATTGGTTTATAGCGCACAATTATTCCCTAGCCAGTGACTGGAATTTGATTCTGAATTCAAAAGAGACAAATGTTACAATGGAAAATAATCAAAGTTCATAAATCATGTTTTTGAATGAAAACAGAGTCTGAAGTGTGAACGACGAGAAACGATAGAAAACGTCAAGGTTAAAACAACCAAAAAGAACAAGCAAAACAACATGAAAAACGAACACAACAACAGCAACACACACAAAAGCAATAAAAGAACAACATTCAAAACAACAGAAACAACAGAAACAAACAAAGGCGACGACAGCATTCTAAACAACACCAACAACCACCACAGCAAAGAAAAACAGCAAAAAGTACAACAACAAATACAACAACAACCAAGACCACAACAGCAACCCGATATCAGTTTTGACATCAAATTATCGGGATGTTATCCACCTGCCGCTTTGTTATCCTTTCGCGCAGATTTAATCTGGCCATCCACAGTCACGTTTTTGTTTCGTTTTGTTTTGTTTTGTTTGTGTTGTGTTTTGTTTTTGTGTTCTAGATCTGAATTTGAATCAGACGTAAGGTCATCTTTCAGAACAAGATCACTAAAATTGAGCATCCCAAAATCATTAGAACTAGTACTCAAAGCGAAACATGGTGTATGCGAGGTCCGGGTTCTTGTCATTCAACCGATGCAATTCAGCCACGATTAAGTTACAGCTGTTTTGTTGCTGCAGTTCAGCCACGATCAAGTTACAGCTGTTTATGTTGCGAAATAATTTCGAAGGCCCCCTGCCCTTTTAAAGCTTGTATAGCTGAAAAGTTGTTTTTCTTTTTTATCTGTGTGTAATATGTTTCCCTACAGCTCTCTTTGTTTAAAAGTCACCATCCTGGCATAGTTATTATCCTTACAATCCTTACTGCCCAATAAAGAGTTCTTCCCTTTACAGTACTGGAAAAAGTTTTCAGAAGCCGCCCCCCCCCCCCCCCCCCAACCACCCCCGACCCCCCCCCCCCCCCCCCCCCCCCCCCCCCCCCTCCCAGCTTGTTTCGTTGAAAAGACGTGTTTTCTCTTTGCTCGAACTAGATGCACCTTCCCATAAAACTGCTTCTCCGTCCAAAAATACTTTGAAAATGTTTCGGGCAGATCATTGGCGTGAGGTTTTCTGGTCGCACCGAGCAACCACGCACTGCGCTTTTGAGCAGACATAGCGTTTGTGCATCATGTGCTGTATATCGCAAGGGATAAAGACTTTGCACCTAAAGAACATATTCAAAAAAAAAAACCAGCAACAAAACCAATGAAAACAAACACTTTAACTGCTGCACGAAAGTTAAAATTCATACATCCGTCTGACATGGCGTACACGTGGTGAATCCATAATATTTGACATTAACAGATTCATCAGGAATGCTCAGACCATCTTGAAGGTCGAATCCATCCTTTGAAACTGTTCATGATGAAAACAAAATTATTTTCCTAACAGGGGAAATGGTTGGTAAGAGGCCTGACGCAAGTACGTGCCCTGTACGTTTTCAATAAGATACCAGAGTACGCACTCTCAATATTCATATCATTCGAAAGATCTTGCACTCTATGACATTGTGTGAATTCGTTGACAGTTATCTATTCATAGTTCTCATCAGTTAAGAATTTCGAAAAACATTCTGCTGACCGGATTCTTGCTTTGCATCTTTAATGCAGATTGACACCA
>JADBJO010004607.1:90000-95000 GCA_016801955.1 Conus betulinus
ACACACGGTCCTTTATCAAGTTAGGAACGCTAGAATTGTAGAATACTGAGCTTCCTTCGTGGCATTTTGCAGGATAATCTGACAGGCATCCTTTTCAAAAATATTTGTGGCTAAATAAACGATA
Organism: Conus betulinus; assembly: GCA_016801955.1. Taxonomy (NCBI): domain Eukaryota; kingdom Metazoa; phylum Mollusca; class Gastropoda; order Neogastropoda; family Conidae; genus Conus; species Conus betulinus. Next base: position 90,125 of record JADBJO010004607.1, read on the forward strand.
ATCAGCACAAGATTAATCCCAGTCTGACAACTACATCGATTTGTCACGAATAGGTGTTGCTTTGTGATCGCCTGTCTACCACAAATATGAAAAGAAGGAATGAAAAGAGCAAGTATTCAAAACAATACAGAAAAATTGAAATAGAAACCAAGATATAAAGAAAGAAAGGAAGTAGAAATAAGAAAAAGAAAGAAGAAGGGAAAAGCTTACAGCGTCACATATATACCCTAGGGTTTTATTCAAGTGGGTGCAGTTTTTCAGCAGCCACCTGTGCTAGTCCCTTAACAACTGAGCTTACTTTTTGTTGTTTGTTGTATATGTGTGAGATGAAAAGTCATCTGGTCGCTTCAAAACCGTCATCATACACTGATATATCTGTCCACGACCAGAAGCTGAACTCACTTCCCTGGGGTCAGTCATTAGCAGTGAGGGATTCAAACCAGAAGTCCTCCCAAAGGCAGCACAGACAACCACAGCAGTGTCCAGGATAAAATCTGTTTTAAAAGGACAAGAACATCTCCACAAAACACAGGATTAGGATTCTACATGCACTGGGCATATTCTATCTTCTAATAAGACATGGACCCTCAAGCAGATCTGGATAGAAGAATCCAAGTCAGGGAAACGGGTGTCACTTCAGAATACACCGTAGACACACTGGCCACATCACCCATCAGCAGGGTAAACCACACAGACACACTGACCACATCACCCATCAGCAAGGTACACCACACAGACACACTGACCACATCAGCCATCAGCAAGGTACATCACACAGACACACTGACCACATCACCCATCAGCAAGGTACACCACACAGACACACTGACCACATCCCCCATCAGCAAGGTACACCACAGACACACTGACCACATCACCCATTAGCAAGGTACACCACACACACACACTGACCACATCACCCATCAGCAAGGTACACCACAGACACACTGACCACATCACCCATCAACAAGGTACACCACACAGACACACTGACCACATCACCCATCAGCAAGGTACACCACACAGACACACTGACCACATCACCCATCAGCAAGGTACACCACACAGACACACTGACCACATCACCCATTAGCAAGATACACCACAGACACACTGACCACATCACCCATCAGCAAAGGTACACCACAGACACACTGACCACATCACCCATCAGCAAGTGCATCAAGGCATGAGACAGCACAGAGGACCGTTTAAAGATCTATTGATATTAGTCAGGAAAATATGATTACGTTTGTATGGCCAGCTAACAAGAGCCGATGGCTTTTTGAAAACAACTCTCCAGGCAACTGTTGACGCCGGAAGACGGAACGGAAGTCTGAAGGATTAGAAACAACAACAACAACAACAAGAACAAGAACAAGAACAACAACATCAACAACAACAACAACAACAACAACAGAGAAAGAAGAGAAAAAAGCAACGGACTGAAAACATTGCCGAATGGACAGGAAAAAACATTAGCAAAGATCCAGACCTTGAAGTACAGCCCGACAGAACTGGATGAACCCGCTAAAGGTTTTCTGGTGCGGTGCCCCAGTGACTCTTCAATGAGCTAAGGGAGTAGTAGTAGTAGTAGTAGTAGTAGTAGTAGTAGTAGTAGTAGTAGTAGTAGTAGTAGTAGAACAAGAACAAGAACAGGAACAAATACAAGGACAAGAATAAGAACAAAACGACGACGACGACGACGACGACGACGACACGACGACGACACGACGAGAACGACGACGTCGACGAAGTATGCACTTTATTCTGTACTAGCCGTCCTCTCCCCCTTCCTTTCCAGCTCCGACTCACACTGCCCCTTCTTCCGCTATTCCTCCCTCCCTGTCTCCCCTCGCGCCCCCCCCCTCCCTCTCCTTGTCTTGTCCACCTGCCTCTTCTCCCCATTCCCCTCCCTACTACAACGCTCACCTTCACCCCTTCCCCGCCCCCCTTCCTTCCTCATCCACCACCCCTCCCCTCGTCACCTCCTCCTCCTCCTCTTTTCTCGCTCTTCTTTGCTCTCTCGTTCCCTCTTCCCCTGTTTTCCCTCCCCCTCTCCCCCTGCCCTCCCTTCCCCAGTCCCCCGCCCTTCGCCTTCGAATCAATAGAAGGAAAACAACAAGGTAAAAAAAAAAATCTGATCTCAGGATGATATCGGGGACCTTTAGATCTTCAGCTGAACAATTTCCCTGCCGAGCTATTCTGGCTGACGAGAAGCATGGATTTTTTTTTTTCAATTCATACGGCGAGGCGTGTTTGACACTCCTGGAATCCTGATATCGCGTCACTTTGGCGCATGGTCGCTTTACAACGCGACTAACGCGGCTTCCCAGCACAAAAGCGATTCGCTCTTGAGCTGCCTGCTATGGTAACTAGACACCTTGCCAAATTAGGATAGGTCCAGACGAAAAATAAGCATTTGTTTAACTATCAATAAAGACTTCAGACTTCACACGGACGCACACATGCAAACGGACAGACAGGGGGTGGGTGTTTTCTCTATGAGGTAATCTAAATACCTCAATCCCCACAAGATAAAAGATGTGAACTCTCCTGGCAAATGAACGCGCTTGTGGATGAAGGAATAGTGCGAGTATATGTGTAGCATGAAAGAGCGATGCCCTCTCCAGCGGAATCCTGAAAATTGGTCGTAGGTCCTCTTTTTAGCGACGATCATAACTGCCCCTTCAGCGGAGAAAAAAATGAAATGTTTATTGTGAAGTTGAAAAGAAATCTTAAATGAGGTAGGGAACAATCAACGATAAACATCAAACAGGAAGGGTAACTCTTGTTCCCATGATGAAATCGATAACTCTTAACGAATGCTGCTTACGACACGGAATCGTCTAGCAGAAAGGACAACACAGAGCACATAGAACAAAGAAGGAAACATCCCCCCAAAAGGATGTTCCAAGTTTGCACATATACCCTATACTGGACATATCTACACAGCAACAACAACTGGAGAACTGAACAAACACAAATCAACATGTCTTCAAGTCTGTCACAGCCTTATAGAAAGTCAAACAAACACACGGACGAATATTGAGAAGTTCTCAAGAACATTCAGCTACAAACTACATCAAGATCACGTGCATTGACAACACAACTCCACCGCCAATGATCAAATAGAAAGAAAGAAAATAAAAGAAAATAAGCAAACAAAAAAACAAATGAACAACTTTGATAACTTTTTGCAGAACAATAAACTAAGCTGACAGGAGGAGTAACAAAACAATCGTACTTAATTTCTGGTGTGAATATGAAAATTCGACTGTATTGCTATTTTTTAAATTTATTTTGATGCCTTAGACCTGACAAGATGAAAAAAAAAAGCCTGGAAAGGGAGGGCTTTATTTCTGTTTATAGTTTTTGAAAATACAAAATGTCCACCTATAATTTCACTCTTTCAATATCTTTTTATACTTTGCTACAGAAAAATTCCTGAGAGAGAGAGAGAGAGAGAGAGAGAGAGAGAGAGAGAGAGAGAGAGAGAGAGAGAGAGAGAGAGTCTGGAAAAAACGGTGGGTTTAATTTCGGTTAAAAGTCTCTGAAGATCATCCTAGAAAGGACGCGTTCGTCTCACTAGAAAGGCACCTTTTTCGTTAAAAAGATAACCGATTTCGCAAAACACAGACAACCGATTTCGCTAAAAGGGCAAACGCCCATAAGGAAGACAAACACTGCACGATGTATCTTCACTTCACACGCAACACAAGTCTGCTGTCTCAACAGAAAGAAAAAAAATAGGAAGAGATAAAAGAAGAAAGGAAAAAGGGTTGAAAGAAGATGGAAAAATGAAAAAAGGAGAAAGATTGGAAGGAAGGAAGAAAGGAGAGATAGAAAAATAGAAAAAAATAAAGACAAAAAGAACAGAAAAACAGAGAAAATGAATGGAAGGACGGGAGTAAGCAAGAAGTTATGAAAGGAAGATAGAAATGAAAGAGAAAAGAAACAAAGAAGGACGAAAAGAAGATGGGGGGGGGGGGGGGGGGGGGGGGGGAGAAAGTCGGGAAGGAGGAAACAGCTAGGAAGCAAGAAAAGGAGGAAAACGGAAATGAATAAAACAAGGAAACAATGGAAGGAAGAAAGATAAGACAAAATGAAAGAAAAAAGCGAAGGAAAGATGGAAGGAATTAGGGAGGAAAGACATAAATAAAGGGAGGAAGGAATGAAGAAAGGAAGGAAGTACGAAAAAAAGGGGGGGGGGGGGGGGGGGGGGGGGGGGGGGGGGGGGGGGGGGGAGACAGACAGAAAAAAAAAAACATAAGACTTATAGCGGGACAGCAGAAGTTAGGAATGAAGGAATAAAAAGAAAGAAAGAAAGAAAGAAGGAGAAAAAGGAATACAAGAAAGGAAAGAAATAAAGAAGGTAGAAAGAACAGAAGCAAAGAGGAAATAAGGGAAAGGAAGGAAGAAAAAAGGAAAATAAGAAAAATAGACGAAGGAAAAAGAATGAAAGAAGGGAAAGAGACGGAAGAAAAGGAAGGAAGGATGAAAGACGAAGTGAAAAAAAACAAACAGAAAAAGAAAAAGAAAGGAACTAAAAATGAAGAAGGAAAGCAAGGAGGGTAGAAACAAAGAAAGGGAAGCGGAAGGAAGGAAGAACAGGAGGCAGAGAAACAGGAGAAAAAGAAGGAAGTAAAAAAAAAAAAAAAAATGGAAGGATGAAAAAAAATCGGAAGGAATCATGAAAGTAACAACTGAAGAAATGAAAAAGGGAACAGCGGGAGAGCGAAAGAAAGAGAAGAACGAAAAAAAAATGAAGAGAACAAAAACAAGGAAAGAAAAACAAAGGGAGATGTAAAGAAAGAAAGAAAGAAAGAAAGAAAGAAAACCATAAAAAAAAAAAAAAAAAGGAAAACAAAACAAA
>JADBJO010004607.1:97500-100000 GCA_016801955.1 Conus betulinus
TCTTATACACTGTGCCCACACATCGCACAGGGAAGAAACTAGACGTGCCTCTTTTAAGACAACTATAAACTCGTACTTAGACCAACTGTCGTCAATAGGAACTGCGAGACAAATTCTCGGCCGTCTGCTTACGAGAACCGAAATATATTCAGATTCAGATTCAGAAAACTTTATTATCTCTCGTTGCAAGAGAAATTACATTTGTGACCGCTGCCCTAAAAGTTAAGACAAACATATTTATAGTTCCAAACGTGACACTGGAAATTAAAATTACTTACAAACAATAAAACATGCGTGTAACACCAAAATGGGAATTTCAATCTTTCTCCTTTTGGTAGTGCAAATAAAGTACACACTCAGCCACTCTTGATTATATATATATATACATAAATAAATGTGTGCACGTATAGAGAGAGAGAGAGAGAGAGAGAGAGAGAGAGAGAGAGAGAGAGAGAGAGGTGATTATCATTAAAAATCATTAAGATGAGACATATTCCAGACATTTCTATTCCTCACTGTTCCAGGACATGCACACATAAAACAGAAACACACCCACACTCCAGCATCTATACTTTCCCGCTTGCTCACACGGACATACACACCCGCGCACATGCTTGTGTCACAGGTGATCCATCGCCTCTTCTACACGCTGTGTTTGTTTAAAAACGCAATGGATTTGAACACAAAGCTCTTTTTTGTGCGCATCAGCTTAGCTCTGGGAACACAAAATCGTCTGCCTGATGGAAGGAGCACAAACTGTCGCGCAAGCGCATGCCCACTGTCACTAACAATCGCACGAGCCTTGTTGACCGCACGCCTTTCATACAACCACTCATACTCTCCTGTCTCTCACCAACAATCTTGCCGCAGATGTTCACAACGCTATCCAAGAGTTTGCTTTTTTTTCAAATTAAGATTTCCATACCAGCAAATGCATGAAAAAGTCAAGACAGACTCAATAAAACTCCTGTAAAATGTTTTAAGAATTTTTGGCTGGACATGCAGATTCCTCAATTTGCGTAGGAAATGCATTCTAATTTGGCATTTTTTGTATGCACAAGTTGGTTTTTAAGGAAAACGTCATAAAGAGTAACATACCAGCAAATACAGGAACTCAAAAAAAAAAAAAAAAAAAAAAAAAAATTCGGGTCAGCTGAATGATCCAGACAGAGATTTGTTCACAAAATCATCATAAATATGTTGGTTTTCTTATGATGAAGGTACTTAAAGTCCGTCGACTAGTTCCTTATTCATGGTTCCAGACTTCAACTGTTTTCTTCATCGTATCGCTCCAGCCTCAGATCCATACTCTGTCAGCGACAAAATCATCTCCATTTGAGACTCTGCTGACCAGTTCTGTCACTTTGCCCATACTGCAATCATTAATGGACAGGTTCCTCCCCCCCCCCCCTCCACCCCCCAGTTCTTCGTTCTTCGCTCTTGCCAGCGAAGAGAAAAGGATTCTCCTCTAACACTAAGCCCATACATCGGACAGGGAAGAACCCGTAGACCCACCTCTTTTAAAACAGCCATTAACTCGTACTTAGACCAGCTGTCGTCAATATGAACTGCAAGGCAAATTCTACGCCGTCTGTTTACGAGAACCGAAGTGTGTCTTGTGTGAAATAACGACCTGAAGGGGAAAAACAAATAGTTTTGTAACAACTTTCAATTTCTTCTTTCTGTTTTGTGTGTATCATGTTCTTTTAAATTCTAATACCTGTCTATCTCTTATTTTACGTATTGGCTACATGTAGGCAAGGAATTAGAGAGAGAGAGAGAGAGAGAGAGAGAGAGAGAGAGAGAGAGAGAGAGAGAGAGAGAGTATGTGTATGTGTGTGTGTGTGCGTGTGTGTGTGTGTGTGTGTGTGTGTGTGTGTGTGTGTGTGTGTGTGTGAGAGAGAGAGAGAGAGAGAGAGAGAGAGAGAGAGAGAGAGAGAGAGAGAGTTGCCCTTTGTTTCACACTTTAATGTTTAACGATTATTAACCAAACAGCCTTTACAACAGTGGAGGCACAATATACATTCTGGTTTTTAAAGGAAAATGACATAAAGACTAACATACCCAACAAATACAATAATTAAAAAAATCTAATACAACATTTACTCCTGTCAGCTGAATAATACAGACAGAGAGATTTGTTCACAAAATCAGCACAAGATATTGATTTCTCAATAATGAGATACTTACAGTCTGTCGACAACTTCCTTATTCATGTTCGACCGTCCAGTCTTCAACCATTTTCATTCTCCGTATGGTTCCAGATTCAGATCCATGTTTTTTATCAGCGACTAAATCATCTCAGTTGAGGCTCTGCTGACCAGTTCTGTCTCTCTCTGCTCATATTGCAATCATTGATGGACAGGTTCCCCCATATTGCAATCATTGATGGACAAGTTCCCCCATATTGCAATCATTGATGGACAGGTTCCCCCATATTGCAATCACTGATGGACAGGTTCCCCCATATTGCAATCATTGATGGACAGGTTTCCCCCAT
>JADBJO010004607.1:105000-110000 GCA_016801955.1 Conus betulinus
CCCCAAGAATCAAGGAAATGTTGAAGGAATATTTCGATCTCCAAAAGTATGTATGCGCACACAAAAACACATGAAGGGATGCGAACTGACATGTGTGCACATGCTTATTAATACCAACACAGACGTCACACACACACACACACACACACACACACACACACACACACACACACACACACACACACACACACACACACACACACACACACACACTCACACACACACACACACACACACACACACACACACACACACACACACACACATACACACATGCGCACACGCACAAACATGGACACACGCGTACGCATATACACTGACTGACTGAAACCAATTTATCGTCAGATTAACCCATAGTTGTACGGATATTCAAAAAAGCTTTTATCAACAGAATGTCAACATTTTTCATTTAAATAAAAGGAAGATAATTCACACACACACACACACACACACACACACACACACACACACACACACACACACACACACACACACATAAACACACATCGCCATACAAACACACCCACATCCTCACATACACACAAAACATACATACATGCACGCACACACACGCACACGCACACGCACACGGACGCGCGCGCGCGCGCGCGCACACACACACACACACACACACACACACACACACACACACACACACACACACACATACACACACACACTCCTGCACACGTACACACATGCACTTACACACACACACACACACACACACACACACACACACACACACACACACACACACACACACACACACACACTCACAGAGATTTCAATCGCAATCAAAAGACTCTCTGCAGCATCAAATAAAACGATTGAACACTCCAGTTGTCCAAATTAAAAAAAAAAAAAAAAAAGCAAAACAATCGCTCTCATTCACTGCTGAAGACACACACGTGTACGTATGAGAAATCATGATTGTGAGTTTGTGTACACATTCAAACGCTTCATGACAGAAATTCAGTTTGTACGTGCCAAACATTTTGACCTAGTTTTGTTTTTCCGTCCTATGTCACACAACAATAGCACTCTGTGTGAGGCCAGCCGCTTTCTCCGTTCAATTCCAGACTCTGTCCTCCCCCTCCACACCTTTTCACTTTGGGAAGAATGAGAGAAACAGGCTTTGATCATGATGATCACACGGATTTCTTTCATTTCACACTTTCCTTGGAGGACTCTCTCTGGAGTCTTTTTTTTTTAAAAATGCAATTCCTAATCTGCTTCCTGGGCACGCTAATGATCTTTTTTCTCGTTTAATTTCGCGCGTGCCCTTTCACTGGCTGTTGAAATTTTGTGTCTCAACGGGTCTCTGAAGAAAGAATTGGAATCCAAGATACTGCTTGGAATCATGGTCACAAAACTATCTGTCTTCATTGGCTCAGTGACATGTTTGCTACATAAACAAAGCCACACACACGACAAACAAGATACCAGGAAAAATATCTTGAAACACGATAAGTACCTGAATTGATTATACAAAAGAAAAGAAAAAAAAAAAACCCTCTCTTCTCTGCATATTTTCAGTGGATGAACCTCTGTGGCTGTCAGATTGATGCAAGTCTTTATTCCCGATTGCTGCTTCAAGGGCTCATTAATTATCTGATTTCTTTGAAGATGGCGCATTTGCTTCAATGATTGTTGCCTTTGTGTTCTCATCGTTTGCCCATGATATGCACAGAACAGTGGGTTGCGAGCATCTGTTTTGAGTTAAGATTATAAAACTGTCTCCATTCGGAAAATGACACATGTACGATCAAACAAAGCCACAGCAGATGAACCGGTCACCAGGAGGAATTAAAAAAAATATATGTAATCAGAGCACGGATTACAGTTATCTAATTCTTCATTTTCGTTCACACGCTTAAGCATCATTTATAATACAAGTGCAGTGCAATGTAGATGGGAAGAAACTTCTAAAGAACGAGCTGTCATACTGTTGTGAATTGCATCCAACACTGAAAGTTCATGTTTCCAATCCCATCAATGGCGTTTATTTGCACCAAATGTTGTGCCATGGAATGCAATGGGAGGAATGCAAAAAACACAGTCGAGTTTTACCCACAGAACGGATGCGTCTCACAGGGTAGAAAAACTCAAGTTTCTTGACCAACATTGCAGGTGCCGGTATCTCTCGGGCCTGGTTGACGCTGGGATGCATAAAATGACATGAACTCTTTTTCACAGAGTCTCAGATCAGAATGGAACTCCAAAGCATCTTTGTCTCCATTGTCATTTTCACTGACAATTACAGAAATGGTCTAAAAAATAGCTGCCTATCAAGCTTGGCTTTCAGTAACTCTCCACACCCAGGCAGGCACAGACGATTCGACCATCCGGTTTGATTTGAAAGGTAAAGGCACAACCAGATAATACATCAATGCTTTTATTTTCGTGACTCTGGATTCTTCAAAGTGTAATACATGTCAGCCACAGCTTTGAGTTGTAGTGTGTGTTCTGTTAATGAAATCATGTTTCTGTTTAATCATGCATTGAGTCACACATTTGTTTTTTTTCCTAACAGTAGTAGTAGTAGTAGTAGTAGTAGTAGTAGTAGTTGTAGTAGTAGTAGTAGTAGTAGTAGTATTGGCACCATTCATCAGTCAATTCTTTTGTCTTGTCTGCACGAAAACTTTTGGTATGTCTGATAAAGCACTGTCATGGTTTCGGTCTTATCTATCTGATCGAACTCAGCTTGTCTGTGTTAATGGTTTCTCCTCTCAACCAGCTATTTTTCAGTACGGAGTTCCCCAGGGATCTGTCTTGGGCCCCCTCCTTTTCATGCTCTACACCCATCCTATCTCCGACACTGTTGCTCATCACAGTCAGACTCACCACTGCTTTTCAGACGACAATCAAATTTACCTATCCAGCGATATCTCTCAGCTGCCTTCTGTAATCCAACGCACACAGTCGTGTATTATGGACATAAAATCTTGGATGACAGTTAACAAACTTCAGCTCAACAATGAAAAAAAAAAAATGATCTTCTTTGCACCCAAAAGACTTCTTTCATCTGATTGTATTCCAAACTCTGTCAAATTGGAAAAATGTCTCATTCAGACATTTTCATCTGCACGGAATTCAGGTGTTACCCTTGACTCGGCACTTTCCCTCCCAGCAACATGTTTCCACAGTCTGCCGTGTCTTTTACTTTGAGCTTCGCCGCACTGGTTCTGTGCGACATCTTCTTCTGTTGATACCACAACCCCCTTGTTTCTCTTCATTCTGTCTAGACTTGATTATTATAATTCTCTTCTAGCTGGCTGTCCCCAGAATCTTCTCAGAATTCTTAAATTTCTTTTTTTGAAGACATTGGTCACTTCCTTGTCAGATCAGTTAATTCAGGCTACGACAGTGGCAACTTTCAGTCTCACAAAAAACAAGGAATCATTGTGTGTTTACCCAAAGAGGAAAAACCCAAACAATTTATAAAGAAAATGGCGCTCAGTATCCCTGTTAAACGTCTCCTATAAAATGGCTTCCGTTTGCATATCTGCAAGATTACAAACGGTCTTGCCTATATAATTGTCTGTCAGAAGGGCTTTATCGAAGGTCGTTACATTGGAGAAAACATAAGATTGCTATACGATATTATGCTTTACACTGAAAAAAAAAAAAACACCCCACGCATTCCTGGTCTCTTAATGCTGATTGATTTTGAGAAAGCATTTGACAGTATCTCTTGGGTCTTTATAAAAAAAAATGTTTGAATTTCTTTAATTTTGGACCTAATATTGTTCAGTAGTTTCGAACATTGTACATGATACCACATTGTACATGAATACACATTGTACGTTCCGGTAAAAAATGGTACATGGTCATTTCGCATTCCTGGTCTCTTAATGCTGATTGATTTTGAAAGAGGGTGCAGACAGGGGGACCCGCTTTCTCCCTACTTTAATTTGCGCAGAGATTTTATCATTGATCATTCAAAAAATTAAAGATGTTAAATACCACATAGCACAAAAACACAGAATTTGTCCTGTCACAGTTTGCAGACGATACTTCTCAGGGGGACCTACTTTTCTCCCTACTTATAATTAGTATGCGCAGAGATTTTATCATTGATCAATTCAAAGTAAAGATGTTAAAGGCATTATGAAAATGCACACAGAATTTGTCCTGTCACAGTTTGCAGACGATACTTCTCTGCTACTTGATGGTTCTGAACAAAGGCAACAGTAGATATCCTTGATGAATATGCACAGATGTCAGGCTTGAAAATGAATAGTGATAAAACCCAACTAGTGTGCATTGAAAGTAGAAAAAAAAAAATAGTCAAATTTGATACTTTAGGGACAGGAACTTCCAGTGGAATCCTGGTATCTTTAAGGTTCTTGGCATAAAATTTTCTCTAATACAGACCAAATTGTTGAAATAAATTACAGTCAAAAGCTTTCAGCCGTGCAGAAAATCTTAAAACAATGGAAAAGAAGAAATCTCACTCCTTTTGGGAAAATCGCAATATTAAAAATGTTTATTCTTTCTCAGTTTACCTACTGTTTCTCAATCTTCCGGACCCCCAAGCCAACTTTTGAAGGAAATAGAAACTGAAATGTTCCAGTTGTTATGGAATGGGAAACACAATAAGATAAATAAATCGGTAATTTATCAAAAATATGAAAATGGAGGACTAAAATATGAGTAACATATTTATACTACTTGAGACTCTGAAGATTAGCTGGTTAAGACGGTTAAATATTCCAGAATCAGAATTCAGTATTTTCATATATACCTTGTATCCAGCCATGAAACAAATGAAAACGCTCGGAGGTGAGTACGCTAACGTGTTACTCAAACGACTCGATGATCCATTCTGGCTTGATGTTGTTAGACACTATAAAAAGTTCTGCTCAAAGTGTAAACCTTTAAATATAAAAGAATTTCTGTCAGAATATATTCATTACAATGTAAAAACATAACAAGGGACAATAAGGTGATCTACATGAAAGAATGGATAGAAGCAGGCGTAACAAAAATTAACC
>JADBJO010004607.1:120000-125000 GCA_016801955.1 Conus betulinus
AGTGAGGATTGAACACGTAGATCGATCGTCTATTTCATGAGTTGAATTTTTTTTGTGTTTTTTTTTTTAAACTTTTTTTCACACAGCAATTTCCTCCCTGATTTAAATGCGCAACTAGAACGGTGACCACTGTCAAAACTGACTCGTGTTGTTTCTGAAAACTTCATCTATCTTATAAAGCATCGTACAAAACATCAGTTAGGCCCACCAACAGTTGTGAAATTCCACGAATTTTGATGGGATTTTTAGAACATTCCGTCTGTCTGAATCCAGGAAAGTCTTAAGCATGGTTGTTGACGTCACACGTTTCTTCGCATTACACATCAACGCATTTGAAAACAGACATCACTGTTCATAGCATGACATCAAACCTCCTATATTTCATGAAATGAGTTTTAAGCACGTAGTGTGTTAAATTTAATGAAGACATGGGCATGCTCAATATCTGCTGTTAAACCTTCGAATGTCTATGGGTGCATACAAGTATGTGAACATTTGTAATGTTGGTATGCAATACACAGACAAACCCGGTAGGACTCCCTGTAGAAATCCTCTTCAGCAGCAGAAAAAAGGCTTTTCATTAGACACAACGCAGCCTCCCGCACAAAATAACACAGACTTGAACTGAAGTCCACGCATTCTGTCGCACCTCGAAAGAGAAAATTAAGTGTTACCGATTTCTACCTTTCTGGCGGATTAATGATGCTGCCTTTCTGTCTGTGACTTCTCCCAGTCTAGCCAGGTAATGAGGAATGAAAGGTAATCTTTACGCCTGAAAGCACCGCTGGCTGCAGTTTTCTGAAGGTTATTGTCTTATTTTTTTCGTGCTATTGATTTTTATTCAAACACATTATTATCATTTTTTTTTTTGCTGCAGGATGACAACTACGTACACAAATTACTAACTTTATTCTGTCACAGATTGTTTATTTGGCAACTGGATAAAAACACGACATATGGCATTGCTTTTGTCTTGTGACAGACAGTAGCCTTGATATTTGAATGGCAATACCGTACGTATGGCATTGATAGCATTTTGCCACAGATAGGTTTCTTTGCGTCTGAATGGCACCACTGTACACACAGGATTGTGTGTGTGTGTGTGTGTGTGTGTGTGTGTGTGTGTGTGTGTGTGTGTGTGTGTGTGTGTGTGTGTGTGTGCGTGTGCGTGCGTGTGTGTGTGTGCGTGCGTGCGTGCGTGCATGCGTGCATGCGTGCGTGTGTGCGTGTGTGCGTGTGTGGGTGCGTGTGTGTAGATGTCCAATCTTCTTGACTTCTATTTCAGTTCCTAATTGTACTATAGTCCAACTGGCCAAACAGGATCATCATCGCTGTACCCACATGAAGGAAAAAAAAATAGGTCCCTGATCTGAAAATGACTTAAGGGGAAAAAAAAAGCAACAACAAAAAAAAAAAAAAAGCAAAAAAAAAAAGACCCCCCCCCCAAAAAAACACACACACACAAAAAAAAAAAACCCACACCACCAACAAAACAAACAGCTTTGAAGAAAACTTCCATCAATCGATAAACGATTACATAATGACGTGGTGCCTCACTACTGACCTCCTTACCGGCAGATGAGAATGGGCTGTGCTGAAGGCACTATCACTGATGTCATGTCATGCTCATGGGGCAGAAGATGGGCAGAGCTAAAAAGGCCAAGGACACCAAATGACATGTCATCAGGAACAATGGGAAGCCACTGGGCACACGGTGTGCCTTTATGATGAAGAGACACTGCCACTTGGTACTCACTGGTGGGCTATCAATGTGGCGACGTTCGTCAAACAAAGCGTCGAATAAATAACTCTTTTATTTCATATGTCTTGACACTCCCCCCCCCCCCCCCCCAATCCCTCTCACACCCACACAGACAGACACACACACACACACACACACACACACACACACACACGCGCGCGCGCGCGCGCGCGCGCGCTCATACATACCTACACACGCGCACACACACGGACGCAAATTGATACCAGATGGCCCAATTAATTCCACGCTATATAATTCAGCCAGAGCATTCAGCTTCTAACACAAGAGGAGATGAAGAGGGATTCTCTTCGTTCAGTTATCTGTTTTTAACTTTGCGAGTGCGCGGGTGCGCGCGCGCACGAACGCGCGCGCGTGTGTGGTTGTGTGATAATTTGGGAATGCGGGATAATACCATTGTGTGCTTGCTTACTATAGTGTTATACAATTTCCACTGCGTTTTCGAATTTTCTTTTAGATATACGTGTTTTAATGTATGTATTTTAATTAATCATTTGTTTGCATTGTAATAGGTTTAGAACAACAGGTTAAGCGTTTTATAATTGATCGGGTATGACAATAATCTAGTTATTATTATCATCATCATCATCATCATCATCATCATCATCATCATCATCATCATCATCATCATATTAATGATGAAAATGATAATAACAATAATCATAATGGTATCATTACTATTATTTTTATTATTATCATCATCGTTATAATTATTGTTGTTGTTGTTATTGTTGTTGCTATTATATTTGTTATTATCATTTCGATGATGATGGTGATGATGATGATGATGATGATGATGATGCTATTATCATAATTATCAATCAATACTATCATAATCAGAACAGAAAACGGCAGGAATTCTGCAGAAATAGGATGTTTTATCAGCAGAACACAGTATAATCAACAGAATAACTGTTCACAGGTATTTGGAACTGAAGAATCTCATACAAAAAAAAAAAAAACAAAAACAAAAAAAAAACAAAAAAAAAAACCCCCACCAAACAATACAAAACGAAAACGAAACAAAACAAAACACAACGTAAAGCTGAAATCAAATAGTGATGGTTTTATGATATTTCTCTTCCGTCCACGCCGCCTCGCGCTTGTGATCAAGCTGTGAAGCCACATGAGGGAGAACGGGAGGCTTGCTGGTGATCACCCTAGCTCTTCTGTTTTGTTTTTCTATGACGTGCCTTCCGGCTGTTTGTTTAGCATGTGTGGTCTTATTTGTTTGTTGAAGAAAAGTGTGATCGGGCGAATGACGATAAACAGGTTTGTGGCCATCATCCGGAGCAGAAATTTTAAATCCACTGCTTCCTTGGTGGAGGGAGAGGGGGGGGAGGGGTCATGTGTGGAAGGTGAAACACTAATTCAACAATCACAATAGCAAATACGCCATCATTGTAGAAAACTCATCATTCGCATGCCTTTGAAGGAGATTAGAAAGTGCAGGAAAGCTGCAACCAGAGAGAATCGTTCAGTGGAAGAATATTCCCCAAGACTCGGGGAAATGTTGAAATGGTATTTCTCTCTCCAAATGTATATGTGCATACACTAAAGCACGTGCAAGTATGCGTACTCACTTGAGCGCACTTGCATAAACACACATACACACACACCCACACACACACACACACACACACACACACACACACACACACATAGGCATGCACACTCGCATACATGCAAGCATGCACGCACGCATACATGGACGCTAGCATGCATACACACACATGCACAAAGATACACACATGCCCGCATGCACACACGCATACATGGACGCTAGCATGCATACACACACCTGCACACACATACACACACATTCCCGCATGCACACACGCACGCACGCATGCATGCACACACACACACACACACACACACACACACACACACACACACACACACACACACACACACACATTTCAATTACAGTCAAAAGAATCTGCCATTTCAAAGAAAACGATTACCCCCCCCCCCCCCCCCCCCCCCCCCCCCAAGTTCTAGCAAAACAAAGAAAAAAGGGAAAAAAGGGGAAAAAACCCAGTCCAGAGGCTCTCACTCGTAGCTGGAGAACATACACACACACGTGTACGTAAGAGCATGCAATTAAGCAACATTGTGCACACCTTCAGGTGCTCGTGATAGAAATTCAGTTTGTACGTGACGAGGATTTTGACCCAGTCTTGTCGTCCGTTCGTTTGTCACGTCATACTAGTCATTCACACTCTGCGCAAGGCCAGCTGCTTTCTCGGTTCAATTCCAGACCCCCATCCTCCCCCTCAACACCTGATCACTTCGGGGGAGAATGAGAGAAACAGGCTTTGATCATAATGATCACACGGATTTCGTTCACTTCACACGTTCCCTGGACGACTCTCTCTGGATGCCGATTTTATGGAAGTCCTAATCTGCTTCAAGGGCACGTTGATTGTTTTCGTTGAAGATGGCGCAAGCCCTTTCGGTAGCTGTTACATTTTTGCGTGTGAACGGATCTCAGAAGTTCCAAAATACTGCTTGAAATCACGGTTAGAGAACTGCTTGGCCTCATTGGCTCAGTGACACTTTCGCTAGATAAACAAAGTCATATACGCGAAACAGGACACCAGGAAAAGTATCTTAAAACAAGGTAAATATCGAACTGATTTCCAACAAACTCTCTCATTCCTGCATAATTTCTCTAGGCAAAGCGCTCTGGTTGTGGAATTGATGCAATTCCTCATCTCCTTCAAGAGGTCGTTAATTATCTGATTTCTTTGAGGACTGCGCATTTGCTTCAATAGTTGTTGCATTCTGTTTCTCATCTTCCGCCCTCGATTTACGCAGAGAAGTGGGCTCTGATAATCTGCTTTGAGTGGCGATCATAAAACTGTTTATCGTCACTCGGTCAGTGACACATCTACGACAAACAAAAGCCGTCTTAGCGGAACAAGTCACCTGAAGGAATTTGTTTTTTAAAGATACAGATACTATTCGTTTCACACGTTTCACATAGCTTTTACAAGCGCAGTGCAATGAAGATGGAAGAGAACTTCCTAAAGAACGTGCTGTCTTCCCCGAAGATGGAGTATGGCTGCCTTAATGGCAGGATTAAAAAAAACGGTCATACACACAAAGCTCCACTATCTTTGTTGGGTAGATGGGATTAATCCTTGCCTATCTATAAAGGGAGTGTCCGCAGGAGTATCAGCCTGCATACGCAAACAACAAACAAAACAACAAC
>JADBJO010004607.1:130000-135000 GCA_016801955.1 Conus betulinus
TTGGTTTACATGACTTAGTGGTGGAATATGAGGAAGTGCATAAATGGCTGCAAATTAGAATCCCTAAGACAACAAGACGTTTGACACTGTGTATCTATGAAGATAAAAGATACTAGTCTGGACACATTGCACGGCACACAAGTAAACACATAGATATAGACATATATACATGATGCACGGCCCTATTGAAAACCTGAAATGTAAAAATGTTAACAGAATCAGTGTTCCTATCCTCCCTAATTAACCGAAAACATCCAAAGTCCAAAAATCGAACGATAGGGCATCCAAGGTAACTGTCTGGCATCCAAGATAACTGTCTGGCATCCAAGATAACTGTCTGGCATCCAAGTTAACAGTCTGGCCTGTTCCAGCGGGCCGATAAGCTAATACGAACTTATCATATTTCTTGGTTTTTACTGTGTTTGATTGTGTTTGTTTTCAGCGAAGGTTGAAAACGCCATCAAGCCTACTCTATCATTGTCGCTTCCACAACCTTGCTTTTTGGTCAGCTTTACAGCTATTTATTACAGTTGTATTTACTTAGTGGGATGGAAGGGATGAGCTACAGACAAGAACAGAAACAACGCATATGGATGGACTATTGGCTACTGTCTCCCCCCCCCCCCCCCCCGCCCGCCCCCGCAGCAACCCCCCACGTCCCCCCCCCTCACCCCATTCCCTCTTTAAATTGTCTGTTCTGTCTCTGTCAAAAGTGATTCCCTGTACTCGATATTGTTACCTAGCACTGAATTCGTGCACGTGCGCCAACTCCCCTCTATGTTCGATTTATCCTTCTGTATGTGCGTGCGCGCGCGCGCGCACGCGTGTGTGGACTCATTTCACTAAAAAAAAAAAAAATCCGATTGATCACTGAGGTGGTGGAACACGGAGGTAAGAGGGCGCGAGCCATCTCCTTTGAAGTCGCCTCTTTCATCTCACATTTTGCGAGACTGTTCCATCCGATTATTTGTCAGATGGTAGGACACAAAGGTCACTCACGTACCATCTCTCATTCTTCGACCGATTTATGTCAGAAGCTTTTCGGGGTCAAGGCGGGTGTATGCTTTGTTTGTAGCCCATGAATATACCCTGTCCCCCAGTTACAGCGGTTACGTGGGTGCTGTTCTTCAGCATCTCCTGTGAACTGTTCAAGAGCCTGAAAGTCCAACACTTATCATCAAGTATTGATGGAACCATGGGAGACACGTCTGCCATTGTTGCAGAGCGGACCGGAGCTTCATAGCACTGTCCTCATCTTTGGCACCCCAACTGATCGTTTAAAGAGTGTAAACTGTTGATAGTAGTGTGTGGTGTGTGTGTGTGTGTGTGTGTGTGTGTGTGTGTGTGTGTGTGTGTGTGATGATACTTCCTTGAATTATCATGGAAACTAGAATCTCTTTTTCCATAGCTGGACATTCTGGTCTTATCCCTATAATCTTGAAACCCATTTTAGACTATCGTCACCCGTATGTATGTATGTATGTATGTATGTATGTATGTATGTATGTATGCATGTATGTATGTATGTCTGTTCTCAACAGTGATGACCAACATGTCAGAATGGTAGCGCGCAACAGTTTCCATCTCCACATGGAAAAGAGAAAAGTGCCTCACGCAGATCCAGACGACAGCAATTTTGGAGGATATGCCACAGACTCCGAAGGGAAGTTAAGGAAAGGCAGTAAGGTCAACTGGTCACGGTCTTCCTTCGTTGAGCTCCATGAGCTGTGTGTGCGACTGGATCTAAGGCTGGAATTCGATGAAAACAGCGACAGTTTCGGAGTAGTACTCCCAGCTTCTGAGGATGGAGTAGTTCAAATGCGCTACAGTAATTCTAAACAATTGTACAGCGCAATCAAAAGAATGCAAATGGACAAGGATACGCACCATTTTCAGCAGCTGCAACAACAGGGAGAATCATCCGGGTTGCAATTCCGGATGCGGCAATGACCCACTCCATAGGACACCTCACCAACACCAACGTCAATGACCAAATAACCAGGTTCATCAGCAAGGGGACGTCTACAGCTGCTGGAGACCAATGCAGTGAACAACATCTACTATCCTGATACTTACCGGAGAGAGTGTGCTTTGTGCGGGTTTCGTTCTGACACAAATTCCCATGCCTTGAATGGATGTCGTCAACTGAGGGGCCTCTACACACAAAGACACGACAGATGCGTTGAGATCATCAGAAAGGAGCTACAGAAATGCATTGCGACGGATTTTTGTGGATGTTTTTCAAAATAGGCCTGTCTCTATAAACGTGTGTTGAAGATCTGCCAAGGCTGAAACCTGATCTATGCTTCATCGACCATCGAAACTCGGTGGCATTCGTCATCGAGATTTCAAACCCATTTGACGCATTCATACAAACATGCTATGAGGGCAAATTTCAAAAGTACATGCCTCTTTGCTATGCTCTTAGTGATGCCGGATTTAGCACGAAAGTGGTTGTTCTTGTAATAGGTTCACTAGGCATAGTTCATAAAAGAGTGGTTTCAGGACTTTCAATGTTAGGACTGCCCATATAAAAATGTAAACAACTCGCAAAATACTTGAGCATGTCTGTCATGATTGGGTCTAGGCGTGTTTGGTCAAGGCGGAATCACCTCATGAACCAGCATTGAAACTGACAGATGTTGACTTTCAAACTGTGCCTTAATAGTATCAGCTGACTAAAGCACTGACAGACAAAGATCTGGAGCCAGCCGGAGAGAGAAAGGACGTGGGGGACAGAGAGAGAAGAGGAGGGGGGGGGGGGGGGGGGGGGGGGGAGGGGGGGGGGAGAGAGAGAGAGAGAGAGAGAGAGAGAGAGAGAGAGAGAGAGAGAGAGAGAGAGAGAATGTGAAAGATAACGTGAAAGATTTGATGCGCCTGCAATCTGGACTACTGAGTAATTGATATGTATGTGAGAGAGAGAGAGAGAGAGAGAGAGAGAGAGAGAGAGAAGAGAGAGAGAGAGAGAGAGAGAGAGAGAGAGAAAGATAACGTTTATTGATGAAAGATAACGTTTATGATGCGCCTGCAATCTGGACTACTGTGCATTGTTGTTGATTGACAAGTTGATGCATTAAAGTATTGATATGTATGTGTATGTATGTATGTATGTATGTATGTACGTACGTATGCATGCATGTATGTATGTATGTATGTATGTATGTATGTATGTATGTATGTATGTATGTATGTATGCATGCATGCTTGTGTCTGTCTGTCTGTCTGTCTGTCTGTCTGTCTGTCGGTGTGTACGTATGTACGTATGCATAATGTGTACGCTGTTTTCATTTTTCCTGCCGTCCCTTTATGTTCCACGTGGGTATTACCTCGGAGGCTCCCTACCTGGTCAGCTGGGCTAAAGTTAATCTGATACCAAGCATGGCCAATTCTTTCAGTGCGGTTCATGGTTCTCTGCGACGCTTTTAGCACCTCCTTTCTTTTTTTTTCGGCCCCTGATGGAATAGAAGTGTCTATCATGCTGCCACTTCTCTCATATTACTATCAGTACCATTTTTTTTTTAACCTGAAGCTGGGAGTGGCGGACAGTAAAAAGCAAACATGAAACATAGCCTGGGGTGAGAGGGGGTTGCTTACGTCATGTGTTTACGATTGTACCAGGCCAATGGGTGCAGTTACCAGCATTCTCTTTGGAATTATGGTGTGGGATGGTCTCACAATGGGGGCAAAAGGTATCCGTCTTGTTGTAAGGTCTTGTTTGTACCTTTGACAATTGAGATTATAAATATATCACCTATTTGATGAGTTGAAATGGTTACAATGTTTTCGTAAGTTTTTTTTTTCCACAGCAGTTTTGATCCTTGCTCTGGCTGTGCAGTTAGAATGGTGCCCACTTTCAAAACTGATTTTCGTCGGTTCTGAAGCCTTCATCTATCTTTGAACAGTATTGTACGAAACACTTCGTGTCCCCACAGCCTTCATCTATCTTTGAACAGTATTGTACAAAACACTTAGTGTCCCCACAGACAGCCGTGAAATTTTGCCAGTGCTGATGCCATTGTAATTAATTCCACTTGTCTGAACGCAAGGAAAGACAGTCTGTGCAGTCCCTTTGCTAAGCCATGGTTATTGACGTCACATGTTTATTCATATTGCACATCTACCCATTCGACAACAGAAAACACTGTTTATAGTATCAACTCGAAACCCATAGCTTTCACGGTACAACTTTTTGGTATATTGAATTCAAGAATGCCAAGGGCATGCTCGTTTCTGCTCATAACCTTCATACGTATATGGGTGCATACAATGATGCGAAGATTTGTAATGTTGGTATGCATGCACGCAGTCAACTGGTGACGGAATAGGCTCGTTTCCTCCGACATCGGAGGCACTCCTGGCATTACAGATTTCAGAATGACGCCACAAACGACAGTATTTCCTGTAGAAATCCTCTTCAGCAGAACACAGGCTTTCGTAATGGGGACAATACCGCCCCCGCACAAAATAACACAGTTTTGAACTGAAGTTCAGGCGTTCTGTCACACCTCGAAAGAGGAAACTGCGTGTTACCGATTACTAACTTTCTGGCGGATTAATGCTGCTGCCATCTGTAATCTCCTCTTCCTATCTCGCCGGGTAGTGAGGAATGACAAGTAATCTGCTGTCACATAGGCCTTGTCTTTTCTGTACGTGTGCAAGTACTACTAGCTGCATTTTTCTGAAGGTTATTGTCTTATTTTTTTTTCGTGCTATTGATTTTATGAAAGCACAGGTAAGTTTTTTTTTTCTTTTATACTTTTGAAGAACAACTATGTACACACAATACCAACTTTATAGCGTCACAGACTGTTCATCCTTGTCATCTGGATAACAACACTGTATGTGTAGTATTGCTTTTAACTTGTCACCGACAGTATTCTTGGCATTTGAATGACAGTACTGTACTCATGGTATCGATAGTAATTTGTCACAAACAGCGTGCCTGCATTTGAATGACACCACTGTACACACGGTATTGGTTTTAGACTGTGACAGATAGT
>JADBJO010004607.1:140000-142500 GCA_016801955.1 Conus betulinus
ATGCAAATGTCAATATGTGAAAGACTCATAATGTACTCATGCAGCGTATGTATTTGAGCCAGCGTACTGCTCATATTACAACTATACGTGTTATATTTTGAGGGATGGACGGGATGGATATCGTGTTACTTTAAAAAAAAAGATGTCTTCCTCATTTCTTACATGTTTGGCTTATTGCTTTTCGATTTTCTTCTTTGCCCCCCCCCCCCCCCCCCCACCCCCCCCCCATTTGATACTAATGAATGTGAAATCTCTCTCTCTCTCTCTCTCTCTCTCTCTCTCTCTCTCCTCTCTCTCTCTCTCTCTCTCTCCACACGATTATCTTCAGTTCCTCATTGATAGGAAAACCAGTCTTTCCTGATGAAGAAGACTGTCGAGCAGAAATATACGCTTGTTTCGGTGAACATTCCTACCTCATGAATCACTGTTCATTCCTTCTCAGGCGATGCTTGTGGTACTGTTAGATGACCAGTGCTCCCTATATGCTCTTTCTACAGGGCGCGCCTCTGTGTGTGTGTGTGTGTGTGTGTGTGTGTGTGTGTGTGACATATAGTTTTAGTGTGTATGTATGTCTTCTTTTATGAGAATAGGAATCGTTACTGCTTGTTATAACCAGTTTTTATTGTGTAATAATTTCAATGTTGGTATCCTTCATCCCTGCTTATCTGCTGATCTTTGGAAGGACACTTATTGATCAATCATTCGATCAGTCAATCAATCTATCTATCTATCTATCTATCTATCTATCTATCTGTTCCTCTGTCTATCTCTCTATCTGCTGAAAAGAAACACACACACACACACACACACACACACACACACACACACACACACACACAAACACACACACTCACATACACACACATGCACGTACGCACGTACGCACGCACGCACGCACGCGCACGCGCGATCTCTTAAAACAGCATAGATGTATGAAAAAAAAAAAGAGAATGAAAGAAAGAAAGACAAACAGAAAGAAAAACAACCACACCAAGCAAACAAATAACGAAGAAGATGACCAGTTTATGGGAAAATGCGAAACGCGGCTAAAGATAATTGTACTGTTGTGCCACAGGTAACGAGGTCACTGAGACAGCTACGTTCACGGTAAGCACGTGCAGCGACACTGGCGCTGTCACCGTCGCAGTAAAGCTGTTGGATTTATGACACGTTCAGCAACTAATTAGACGAACTACACTGGCAAGAAAACTCGAACTCTCTCTTAAAAGTTTCCTTAACGCCCATTAGGGTCTGCAAATGGGTGGTGTTCCCCTCGGTCTTCTTTTGCGTGACCCAAACATAAAAAAAAATCGTTGTGCTGTTCGATTCTTGGTGTTGGCCAAGTCTAGGAGATAGTGAATGATGATTTTTACTGAGCATTTACGCCTTTTTTTTCTTCTTTTTTTTCTGTATTTTTTTCTTTTTCAACTTCGTTACGCTGATGTCTAAATCTATCTCTGTGTAGTGTTGCGCAGCAAGTTTATATTTCCTCAGCATGAAAGTAGGGCTATTTCGTCCGAGGAGGACGCGCCTCGCCAAAGTCCTGCGCCACACACACACGCACACACACACACACACACACACACACACACACACATGCTTGTGCTTTCTCCTAATTTCAGTCCTTTTATCAATTTATCCTATTTTTTTCACGTGCCTGTGCATGTTGTTTACGCTGTTGTGTTTATCTTGTTGGACATTCATTATAACAGATTTTTTTTTTTTCTTTTATATATATATATATATATATTTTTTTTTTTTTTTGGGGGGGGGGAGAACTTTGGGGGGTGGTGGTGGTGGGGGGGGGGGGGGGGGGGGTCCCGTTTCCTGTGCCACTTCAGTGGCCTTACCGCCACGCCGCTCAGTCCAGCCGCCTGACTTCAGCCACAGCTCGCTGTTTGAGCAAAGACTTTCTTTTCCACTTTCCGCCCCTGGGTTATTCATGTTTCTGTGTGTTCTGACTACTCAGAGTTTAATGAAATTTACCGGAGGGACATTTTCAGGCAATTACTGCTGGTCTTCATCAGCCCAGACTGACTGGTAGTTGACTGATTGCAGCTGAATCACAGTTCACAACAGAGGAAAGTGAAAGAAGCAATAGAAATCAGGGACAGAAAACCAAGCTATGACCTGCCCCCCCCCCCCCCCCCCCCACCCCCCCCCCACCACGATTTACAAGTGTGTGCTGAACACCAATCACTCCACCAGAGATGACAATTCAGAGGACACCACCATCCACCCCAACTAGCAGTCAGTCTGGGCTGATGAAGACCAGCAGTAGCTGGCCGAAAACTTCCCTCAGGTCAATTTCATTAGACTGTGAGTCAGAACACACAGAAACACAAACGTGCTCGTCCTGCCTGCCCCAGCCGCGGCACCAGCAGTCCACGGGAAGCAGTCAATGTCAAGTCGTCATGAGGCAACCCACCAGAGGAGACACTGCACCGCTGCCGCCGAGGCACCATTGGTGGCGTTCAGTGGTACCTGTTCTTGTCCAACA
>JADBJO010004607.1:150000-160000 GCA_016801955.1 Conus betulinus
GCAAACAAAGGTCAATTTCGATTCATCCCCTCCTTAATCTTTTAAAATCCCATGGGGGTTCTTTACTCTGGCATCAATCAAAGCTTACATATTTTCATAATTGTGATTCTTTCAGCTAGTGCAACCAATCAAGCACGCTTCTTTGAAGCTCAATACTGATGTTGCAGGTTTACTCACTGCAAGTGTCCCACACACACTCTCTGTGGTGTCCGGAACTGGCTTCCTCTGTGCGGGGATCCCATACTGCCCATTACATATCACAACTACTGGTCGGCGACAAACTTTTGCCCAACCTGGATCTTCCCGCGGATCGGAACTTGGCCCGGGAACGCGCGCAGCCCCCGGCCATCCACCTTAGTGCCCGATCTCCAGTCTCTTCTTTCCTCTACCGCACGGGGAGTCGGCCCAGCTATAACAAACCAGATAAACACGAGTTCAAAAACACTACCAGCCAGTTAGCAGTCATATTACACTTTAACATTTTTGAACTCTTCAATTTTTCAAACATAGTTTCGGTTCCGACAATAAACCGTTGAAAACAAAATGGAGAATCATCTAGATTCTCACAATATAAAATTAGATACTTACGGCTTGAGTACCGGTCAATCAACTACAATTCACATACTTCTGTATGTGTTTAGGCCTCTGCCTTTATCAATGGGCACAGTCCGCCTCTTCTTCACCTAAATCATCTGTTCCATTCTCAGAGTGCGCACGATACAGGTCAACACCTGTTTATATTCAAATCGCGTGGACAGTGTTAAAAATTTCACTCAAACCCCTGGCCATGTTCAGTCAATACGCTCCCTTGTGTCACACGACTAACCTATAGTGTAACGCACGAATCAGTAATCTCTTTTGTTAATCTGTACTGCCTCATGTAATCGCGTAGCATACGAAATATCGCTCCGCATTACATGACATATATATATATATATATATATATATATATATATATATATATATATATATATATATATATACACACACACACGTGTGTGTGTGTGTGTGTGTGTGTGTGTGTGTGTGTGTGTGAAAGACAGAGAGAGAGAGACAGACAGACAGACAGACAGACAGACAGACAGATAGACGGAGAGACAGACAGACAGACAGACAGAGAAATGTGCACGTCAGCCTGTAAAAGGAACTGACCTCCCGGCTCTGACCCCCCACCCCACCCCCACCCCTCCCCTCCCCCCAAGGACGCATACAGCGATCCATGATCAACATACATGACCTCGTAAATTCAAAAATTCAAAAATGATAGTCCATTGCCTGAACTATTTCTGCTGGTAGGAAATGGTAGGAAATGTTTGTGGTTGATTTCATTTCTCAGCATTTGCGGGGCGTGTGTGTGTGCGATTTGGGACTGCAGGGAGTAGGACGCAGGTTGAGAGATAGGGATGGTGCCCTCTCCCCCCCCCCCCCCCCCCCCCCCCCCCCCCCCCGGAACAACATCAATTTTCTGTTCCTTGAAAGAGAGAGACAGAGAGACAGAGAGAGAGAGAGAGACAGAGAGAGAGACAGAGAGAAAGACAGAGAGAGAGAGAAAGAGAGAGAGAAAGAGAGAGATAGAGAGTGTGCACGCGCGTATGCGTTCGTGCGTGCATGTGTGCGTGCGTGCGTGTGTGTATAAGTATGTATGTATGTATGTATGTATGTGTGTGTGTGTGTGTGTGTGTGTGTGTGTGTGTGTGTGTGTGTGTGTGCGCGCGCACGCGCGCGCGATTATGTAGGATATTTTTTTGACAAGTCGCTATATACTGGCCATAATTTCGCCAAAATGCAAACCCGCATTGAACAGACTTATCGAATTAGGCAGCATTTCGCAAGCACAGACACAAACAGTCAGACAGACACACACACACACACACACACACACACACACACACACACACACACACACACACACACACACCTTTAAACACGTATTGGTCTGTTAACGTATATGTTTTTTGTACGCCATTCTCGTGCGTATTTCTTTGTCTTTCATTTGATGTCGTCAGTCCTGAAGACGGTCTATGACCGAAATATCGAAGATCTTTGTCCAGCGTTTTTTTGTTTTTCGTTTTTTTTTTTTTTTCTATTGTAAACCTTCTGAGCATCCTTTAAATATATTTCAGCATTTCAACGTTCAGCACAACAACGGAAAGAACAGCTGTCGCAACTGGAGTGCTCGACATTACAAACCTGTTTTGTTCTATGTCTTACTGAAGGAAATGATTAATTAAAACCGATCATGATTGTTTTGTGATTATTGTTACATGTGTACTTGGCAAGACACAGACTGATCAGTGATTTTAATACATGCGGCGAAAAAAGGCAAACTGCTGACAGGGAAACGGCGATTTGGTAAACAATGATTAGGGATACGGCGAATGAGGGATCTGTCATCGTGTGAGGCGGTATCGCTCCTCCACCTCCTCCTCCTCCTCTTCTTCGCGTTCCATGAGACTTCAAGCTGTCTTCTGAATACTACTCTGCTGAATTAGACTAGACACTGTGTCAAGGTTCTGTTTGCAGTCTGCGGTTAGCGCATGTAAAATAAACCACGCCAGTAACAGAAGTCCCTAATACGAGTCTGCATTGACCAAAAAATCCAGTAAGAGAAATAAAGAAAACTATTATATAGATTACGGGAAAACAAAACAAAACAAAACAAAACAATATTATATAGATTACGGAAAACAAAACAAAACAAAACAAACAAAAAAGAACCCACGCAAAAAAAAAAAAAAGGAAAGGAAAAGAAAATGAACGTAAGCCAGTAAAACAAGCCCCTAATACGAATCTGCATTGAAAACAATTCTGCCTCCCTCCCTCCCTCCCTCCCTCTCTCTCTCTCTCATTATGATTTGCTGATATTGCTGGACTCAAGTGACAAATATGCATAGGTTTCACCTGGTTAAAGTTATGTTATTTCAAAATGGGTTTGGAAAGGTAAGTTAAGTCAAAGGGTAGTAGGAAGTTTTTTTTTTTTTTTTTTTTTTTTTTTTTTTTTTTTTTTTTTTTGCTGTCCCAACCTCTGCGCTATCTCAGAGGCAGTGCACCCACGCCGCTCATTCCGACACCCTGTCCACAGTCACGGCCCGGTCGGTCGGCCCCGCCGCAGCCCCGGCACCGGCAATCCACAGGGAGCAGTCAATGTCAAGTCGTCAAGAGGCAACCCACCGGAGGAGACACTGCACTGCTGCCGAGTCACTTCAGTGGTGTTCAGTGGCACCTGTTCTGATCTAACATACGCAGGACACCACCTACTAAGCCCCCTACTGACGACAATAATTGCTTAGTCGCGGAGCCGGCGTGAGTGAGCTCTCCCTCCGGAGAGCGCCACCACGTCCGTCCAACGACAGCCCCCCATGGACTCGCCGATACCGGTGACCCCGACGGAACCAAACCAAGGCCACAGACGTGGAGAGACATCGAAACATCGAAACTGAGGTCACCATGAGAGCAGGGCATGAAGGGCCACAGAATTTGAGACTTTTTTTTTTTATGCTGATCGATGAGAATGAGGATGATTATGATGATGCTACGGATTTCCATTTCGGTCTGAGACTACATGACAGGGCTGTACTCTACGCTTCCTTTCATAATATATCCCGGCGTCAACCAGGCCCGAGAGATACATACACCTGCAGTGTTGGTCAGGAAATTTGAGCAACACTCTCAGAAACGCATTCATTAAGTGGATGAAACTCGACTGTGTGGTCCAGTCTTCCCAACTGAGTCCGCGGCGGCTGGTAGGAAGGGAATATTACATGAAAATGTTGTGTCGAAGGCTTACGGATTGCTTTTGGCAAAAAAGAATGAAGTTGTCCAAAATAGGGATCGATTTTCTTCGTAGGGGGTATTTCCGGCCCCATCATCCACAGGCTGTGAAAGTATCTTCTTGTCAAAAATGACACCAATATCAAATATCAAACGATCTTTAGCTTACGATTGACAGACATTGTATCACGGTGTGACTGAGGTAACAAACGTTCCACCATTTCATTTGGCCAGCCCTTTGTACCAGAAATGCAAAAGAAGACGAAGAAGATCATCTTTTTTTTGCTGTCCTAGTCTTTCTGATTTTTAGGCAAGAGTACATTCTATGAAACTGTTACGCTAGCTCGCAATTCTTCCATGTGGCCTTACTGATGACCAATACTGCTGTTGCTACCGCTGCTGCTGCTGCTGCTGCTGCTGCTTCTGCTACTACTACTACTACTGCTACTGCTGCTGCTGCTGCTACTACTACTACTACCACTACTACTACTACTACTACTACTACTACTACTACTACTACTACTACCACCACCACTAAAATACTCAAGAACGTATGCGTGCGTCTATATGAGACATTTAAAAGGCTCATAACTGCAGATAAAGTTTCTGAAGTGTAGTAAAGAATTGTCAAGTGTGGTAAAGAATTATATAATTATCTTCGTTGTTGATATGTTCTCGCTCAGGGATACCTCCTTGAGAAAGGACTTTGACCTACATCAAACTCTCTCTCTCTCTCTCTCTCTCTCTCTCTCTCTCTCCTCTCTCTCTCTCTCTCTCTCTCTCTCTCTCTCTCTCTCGTACACTCCCGCACGTTTGACTTTATGTTACTTCCAGCCCCGACAATCAAGTTTCCTGCAGCACACAACCCCCGCGCCAATAACAGGGACACTACTGACAACTTAGATGAAGAGCAGCCTTTAGACGACAGACAACGTTATCAGTTTTTTTTTTTAGGAATAAAACGGATAACGATTCTCTGGTTTTTCATTGTTTCTGTCAAGGCCAAGTGGAATTCAATAAACTCAAACTCTGTGAACTTTGTGAAAAACGTGTTGACGAGGTCATTAAGTCAGTCTGAAAATGGCACTGGTACTTAGGTCTCCTTCGTCTGTCTGAGGCGAATTCATCCCCTCCCCCAAACTTCCCCCCTCTCCACCCTGACATCCCCCTGCACTCATCCCCAACCCAGCCCCCACCTCTACCTTGTCGCCTTTCCCTCATTATCATCTCTCTCTCCCTCCCTCTCTCTCTCTCTCTCTGTCCCTCTCCCTCTCTCTCTCTCTCTCTCTCTCTCTCTCTTACCCCACCTCTCTCTCTCTCTCTCTCTCTCTCTCTCTCTCTCTCTCTCTCTCTCAAATAATGAATGTTCTCTTTACCCACCTCCACCCTCTCTCTCAAATAATGAATATTCTTGCTGTCCACCTCCATCCCTCCTCTCTGTACTTCTAAAATACGTGACGATTCCTCTCTCTCTCTCTCTCTCTCTCTCTCTCTCTCTCTCTCTCTCTCTCTCAAATAATGAATGTTTTCGCTGTCCACCTCCACCCCTACTCTTTGTATTTAAAAAAAAACGTGACGACTCTCTCTCTCTCTCTCTCTCTCTCTCTCTCTTGACGAGGAAGGTGGGGAGGAAGTAGGAGGGGTAGAAGGAAAGGTGAGGATGAGTATTGGAGTGGGAATGGGGGGGTGGGTGGATGACGAGCTTCAAACTAGGGTCGTTGTGTACTGTTTTCTCCGTACACATAGACATGATCTTCATAAACTGAGCGATAAAGCTCTTTTGACTTGAAATGACGTGTTTGCTTCCTAATTGCCCTCTCCTCGCCTGAGGCCACGCTATTGCGCAGTACAAGTTACCACCACGAAACCACTAACCACGACTTGTGAAAATGGGTCTGCGAAGTGAAGCTCAAGCCAACAGGTGACCGACAGTCTTGTCAGGGTGCCAATCGCATGAATTTGACAGAATTCGGCGAACCACGCAGCGAATCACGTTGCCCGACATATAGGATTCAGTTTCTAGAGATAAAAGCGATAGACCATGAAAAACAAAATTAAAATTTGTACAGTTAAGTGTTATCTCCTGATTCATCTTTTCTCCGTTAAAAAGACGAATTTTATACAATCTCATCGCCAATTCGTCATTTTCCAGTTGAAAATCCTTTCAATTTTCAATACAAAGAGGATAATGTTGTCTGTAAGGTCAAGTCGTTAGAAAGGTTTTTTTTTCTTTGGGTACCGCCGTTAAATGTTCTCTTGCACCATAAATAGTAACGTCTTCTGATTGGTGCATGAAACGATAGGGTTTCTCACCTTCAAGAATCATTTCGAGCTGAATGCCAGGATCTAAATGACTTTTCCCTGTCAAGCCTCAGCGTGATCAGAATCCTGTGAATGATTGCGTTCTATCTTTTCCTTAATTTGCAGTGATTAACTGCCCTACAAAAGCAGTAATGATTCAAGTGGCGTAATAAATATAATTTTCATTCAACGCATAAGTAGTGTAACGTGTATTTTGAAAGTAATAATCATCACCATTTTTTCATGGAGAAAAATACTGATTTATCCAGAAAACAGTATTCCTGTATTTATAACCCAATCATGGCACACACACGTGGCTTCGCTTCTTGAAATTAGATTTTCTGTCAGATACTGCAGACTTCAACAAAGTCGAGGACCTGGAAGAACATGCGTTTCTTTCTTGAAATGTACCTCTCTGTTTATCTTAAAATTGCCATGCTTGTATAACAACTGTGATAACAGTGAGTCACTAGCAGCTACGCCATGACAGTCTTGTCAGATGCACGTGCATCACGAGGCTAAAACAAATCAGCTCAGGTAATTGGATGATTGTGACAACTTTCACCTTTAGGTCCTCATCCTTTGTCGACCTCTGTGTTTCATTTCGCTTGAAGTATTCGGTCTCTAGTGACTCCTACATTGCGTAGAGCAACAATGTTTCTCCGTGTGTCATGGGTGTACAGTAATCCACATTTTCCGTTGAGGAACGGTCGTTCTGTCGCAGGTCATTAGTGGGTTTTTTTTTAACCCACACTTACCGTACGGGAGCAATCCGCCTCTGTGTGTCATTGGTGTCCAGTGACCGTAAACGACCAATTCTTCTCTATGTGTCATGGATATCTATCTGGTGCAGTGTCCCACACGTTCCGTGTTCGGTGACAATCCTCCTAAGTATGTCACAGGTCTCAAAAGTCACCCAAGCTCTCCGTAAGGAACAATCCTTGTCTTTTTGTCAGGAAATTCACGTGACCCACAGTTTCCGTTATGAAACAAACCCAAGAAGAAGAAGAAGAAGAAGAAGAGAAGAAAAAAAGAAGAAGAAAGAAGAAGAACAACAACAACAACAACAAGACCAAGAACAAGAACACGAAGAAGAACAAGAAGGGCAATACTCTGAAGTACGGCACAACCTACGCCGATGTTCTTCATTCCTGTTCGTTTTAGGAGAATAAATAAAAAAAAAAAAAAAAAAAAAAAAAAAAAAAAAAAAAAAAAAAAAGCAAGAAGAAATGAGAAAGGATGGCGATGGAGAAGGTGACAGAGAAAGAAAAACGAACAGAAGACATACGAAAATAATTGTAAAAACAGTCTAAAAACAAAACTTTCAAAAAAGCAAGCAAGCAAGCTAAAAGAAAAAAAAAAGAAAGAAAAAAAAAGAAAGACAAAAAAACAAAACAAAGCAAACCAAAAAAAAAAAAAACCACCACTACAAAGACAGCAGCAATAGCAACAAAGAGGCCAAGAAACGAGAACGTCCTGAAAACGACGACCTTAGCCTTTTTCATGAAGAGAAAAA
Organism: Conus betulinus; assembly: GCA_016801955.1. Lineage (NCBI taxonomy): Eukaryota > Metazoa > Mollusca > Gastropoda > Neogastropoda > Conidae > Conus > Conus betulinus. The sequence goes on from JADBJO010004607.1 coordinate 157,589, forward strand.
CATGCCACTGTACATAGGCCGCAGACAGTCAACTCCCACCTCCGAACAGCCATAAAACAGACCGACAGATATAACAGTCCTGTGAACACTATCGACTTTCGGATTATGTCAAATGCTCAGAGAGAGAGAGAGAGAGAGAGAGAGAGAGAGAGAGAGAGAGAGAGAGAGAGAGAGAGAGAGAGAGAGAAAACGGACCTTGGTACAGGAGGGAATTGCAACCAGGTAAAAATATCAAGTGAGGCTGTGTTTTATTTCACGTTTGAATAGCAATACCGTTGGATGGGTTTGTTTGTTATTTCTGTCCAAGAGGTTTTGTGTCTGTCACCCGACACTGCTGGCATCTTTGTCTGTCTGTCAGCACGATCACTCCAGACGTACTGAATCGTATTTCAGGAAACCTGGTGGAAAAAAAACGAGATGTGGTTTAAGAGCGAATCCGTTTGATAGTGGGTGCGGATCCTTACAGCAGATCCGGATCCATGGACGGATTTAGGATCTCTTTGAGCTCGCCAGAGGTCGCAGTTCTCCTGAGTGCGCTTCTAGTTTTGTCTCTTAAACAGCGTTATGAACAGAATATTGTCCTTTTGATCGGTTCAATGTCCATACACAAAGAGGTGGTTTAGACGTGTACTTACGCTTTCAGACTTAAAAAACAAAAAAAAAAAACAGAAACAAAAAATAAACTTTCAAAAGAGTTATCACTAAGTTCGCCAAACAACATGGACAAACAAATTACAAGACAGGATTGTAATTTTGTTTGTGCCAGTTGTGACGCAGACTTACTGATAATTCTTTCAAAAACTTGTTTCCATTTCCGCCTACACTCATTTCACTATGGAGCTAACCTTAAAACAAACAACGAATAACGTGAACAAGTAAACAAACCAACAAAGTTTTCCCACAAACAGATTGACCGATGATTTCAGCAACGCTCGCGGAAATGTGCTGTGACTATCAAGATCATCTGAAATATCACTACGAACTTAAATCTATTTTTTTTGTCTTTCTTTTGACAAATGAGACCAGAGTATGGTTGATAGAATTAGGACATCGCTACACCTTCAGCAAGCATCTATCTCTTCACAATCCGATGACACTATCAGCATACAGCAGTCAGACAATAGATGGAGGACACAAAAAAAGCGGTGGGACATCACTTCCCTCGGACGTTCATCTGTTCCTTCGTTGTTCAATAACACCGTCAGCATGGGACTGTTAGAGATGGAAATGGAGGCATTGAACACCTGCAGGTTCGTGATATGTATCAGTACAGAAACTTTGTTTCAGTATTTTATAGACTGAAACTCGACGCATTCAGAACGAAATATAGTGCAGGAACAAAATGCATATGTGGTAAGGCAAACGTGTCAAGAGCCCACGTTTTATTTGATTGTGTGACTCTTAAGGCATACTTACCATGTTTATTAGGCATGACAGTGACTGATTTTTTTTTCTGATGATTTTGCTTTCAAAGTTACCTTTTGTTTAATATGTAGTCCTGTTAGATATTTACTATAATGTTATAAGTAGTAATTATTCCATATTTTGCATGCACTTGCACACACCTATGCTTTCACACACATACTCTTACTCTCTCTCTCTCTCTCTCTCTCTCTCTCCTCTCTCTCTCTTCTCCCTTTCTCTCTCTCTCTGTCTAATATCACATAATTTTGTGAAAAGACGTAAAATGAAAGTACTACTACTACTACTACAATACTACAATGTGGCCACACCTTGAACCTTCAACCCGTTTCTTTGTGCAGAAACACTGTCAGCTTGGAGGGGAGGGGGGGGGGGGGGGGGGGGGGGAGACAGCAGGTGGTAGAGAAAAAAAATCCCACCAGAACAAATGGTAAAGTGCACTTTATGGAAGACGACTATTAAGTGTGATTTGTTAAGGACAGTGTCTACATTAGCGGATCAAGATCATTATTATTTTTTGGGGAGGATTTCCTTTTTTGTTTTTCAGGGTTGCACCAATCAGTGGTACAAGATTATTTTTGAATTTCCTTTTTTCTTTTTTTTTTTTTTCGTTTCTGGTTTGCACCAAAGTGGTAAAAAAATCAAACTGATTTCATAGGAGACGCTACAGTCGCTCAAGAAGTGATGTTCACTGGAGCATTCCAAAAAATGTTGAGCTTACGAGTCTGTCATGCTCATTGCAATAACAAGTCTCAAGGTGACAGATCCCAACGTAAATACAATCTGATAAGTTTTGACACAATGCTGTGACCAAGAAACGTACCTTCAGACAGATTGTTGGTCAGACGAGAACGCCTATAGAACGGTACAGTATGATAAAAGAACGAAGAACGAAGAGGTTGGTCGGCATCACAAACGCCATTGCTATGTACTTTCAGTACAAATGCATCAGTGCATTTTCAATTAATAGTTTACACAGCGCTGGAATTG
>JADBJO010004607.1:176218-178718 GCA_016801955.1 Conus betulinus
ATGACTGATGTATTAAAACGCTGAAAAATTACACAGTAAGACGACCAAATGCATGGAATATTCTAGAAACGCTGCATGTAACCAAATGGAAATGTTAGGCCGGTGTGGAAGGCAGTGGGTGTCATATAGACTTACAGAATTATTTGACGTCAGGTAGTTTTCCTTTCTGCTAGTTTTCTTTTTTCTTTTCGTGCCTGCATTTTGATATTAATTCTGTTTTTTTTTTTTTTTTTCAATGCATCTTTCTTATGCAAGGCTATTTGAAGCTTTTCTTCTATGCATAGATTGCATTGTCCACTCTCTCTTCTATCAGTGTTGGACTTTCTCAGGATCTCCCATGTGATGGAGTGGTCAATGGTCTTTCTTTTTAGTTGCCAAACATACTTCGAAAGCTCAGTGTCATTACAATATTTTTCATTCTTGAATGATTTTGTGTGGTTTCTGAATCTGTCTTTAAACTGTCCACCAGAAAGTCCGATGTACGATTTTCTTGTGGTGCCGTGTTTTTTACTGTTGCTTTGTAAACCACAGCTGTAGCTAAGCATTTCCCGTTCAGTGGGCATTCTTCTCGGTTCTTGCAGTTACAGCTTTTCTCTTTATTTTCTTTCATCTTCTTTATGATTTTTGTGTTGTGTGACCTGATGATTGCCTTCATGTTTTTCATGCAAACAATAGCTGATTTTTAGCGTATTTCTGTTGAAGATGTTGTGAAGTTTTGCTTTGTGGTGGGAAGTGTTTGTCGATGAGATATAGGAATTTTCGTCCAACATTCGTCTTTACGTTGGCACTGAATGGTGGGTTAAAACAGATAACATTTCTTGATCTGTTCCTTCTTTTCTTTTGATCTTTCTGTTGATGCGTTGTAGGTTTTGAGTAGGTGACTTTTTTTGCTGTAGCCACTGTTTTTGAGGGCTTCATTGTACATGGGTGCTGCTTTTTCAAACACGTTTTCATTTGCTGACAGTGTTGACAATCGTTTCTCGACTGCATTTGGTATATGTGCAATAATTTGTGGTGGGTGGTTTGACTTCACATTTATGTACAGGGTTTGTCATTTGGTTTTTCTGTATGGCTCATATGTTTCTTTATTTAGGTCTAAAGTTATGTCAAGATAGTCCACTACCTTCAGGTGGTCTGCACTGTGATTTTGAGTCCTAGCTCTTTGAAGACTCTGATTAGATCTTTCCTTGTTTTGTCAGCTTCTCTGGCTGTTCCTGTTATAGCCGCCAAGCCGTCATCCCTGTACAGGCCGATGCTGTTTTGCGTTTATTTTCTTCTTTAGTTGTTCCAAGGCATACAGGCCCACCAGTTCACAGATTTCCGCGCCATCATATGCACCCATGGAAACGTCAAATTCTCTTTTGGCTTCTCTTTTCACCCATGCATTGCTTTGGTGGTCAAAAAGTAGTAGTGTGCGTCTTGCGTGCATGATGGTTTTGCATTCTATGTTTGAAATGTTCGTGAATGATTTTGCCCAGTCTATACATCGGCATAGCAGCTCCTGTGTTATAGATGGGTAAAATTCCACAATATCAAATACGAGGAATGACAAGGAGTGTTTGTTTTTCAGGTTTTCAAACCAATGAATTACATCGTTTGTACTTGTCCACTGGTTTGTTGCTGTTGCTGTTCGTATCTCTGCATTGATCCTATCCAGCATTTTTTTGCTTACTTTACCCAGTTCTGACTTGGTGGGGTTGATCAATCTTGTTTTAGGGTTGTTCTTAAAATTGTCCTTATGGTCCTTCAGGGTTATGAATGCGGTTCTTTGGGTGTTTTCTCAATTCTTTCACTAATCTTGAGTTTTTCAGCGATCACTTGGAATTCACTGCTGATCTCATTTGACACCACCTTATCCGCCTTCCTATAGTTCTGGGTGATGCTGTTTGTCAGCACTCATATTCTTTTGGCTCCAGTGCATATATATTTCTTGTTTTGTCTGCATGGACTAGAATTTTGTTTGAACTATTTATTTTTTTGATATCTTGTCTGAGTTCTGTTTGGAAGGTGTTGCTTACCTTTCTGAATTGGATTTCATCAACTATGTTCATCATGTCTTTTTCAAAGCTTACCAGCTCATTGATCACTGGTGGCGTTCGTTTAGACTTGAGTCCAAAGTTCTTTTCACCTTGTTCGTTATTGTCACTCTCGCTAGTGCTGTCTTCACTATCACTGTTTTTCCTGAGGAAGAAGAAGTGAGCTTTCCATCTCATACGTTTGATCACGCTTTCGATTTTCTCAATAAGGCATTTTAAGTACTGACTTTTTGTTGGTGTTGGGATGTTCTTTCCAGAATAGTTCATGTTGAAAATTTCCATCTTGTGCTCGGTGAAACTCTTGGCACAGAATCGTGATAAAAACAGTGCTCAACCAGTAAGGGAGCCAATACTAGAAACATTGGCTCCCTTACTTGGTGGCTATAACAGGAACAGCCAGAGAAGCTGACAAAACAAGGAAAGATCTAATCAGAGTCTTCAAAGAGCTAGGACTCAAAATTACA
>JADBJO010004607.1:188718-192297 GCA_016801955.1 Conus betulinus
CTCTCTCTCTCTCTCTCTCTTCTCTCTCTCAACTCACACACACACACACACACACACACACACACACACACACACACACACACACAGACACACAGAGAGGCGAGAGAGAGAGAGAGAGAGAGAGGAGAGAGAGAGAGAGAGAGAGAGAGAGAGAGAGATGAAAAGCAAGAAATATCTACATATTACAGTCTTGCACTACTTTTTTTTGTCCTTTAATTATTTCATCATTGAGGCTGAGTAGCCATTAGCTGTCAGGGAATTTCAAAATGAAATCAACTGTGGAACGTTTAAAAGCATCCACCCCCTTCAGCTATAATTAATGTCCCCTGCTGGAAGACAAGAAGCACTGTGAACCACATGTAGCATCCACCCAAATAGCACTGCCACTGCCTCTTTGGTCAAAAAGGGGGAAAAAATAATAAAAGAAAGGAAGAACGAAATAAAGAAAACAAAAATGAAAGGAGAGAGAGAGAGAGAGAGAGAGAGAGAGAGAGAGAGACAGAGACAGAGACAGAGAGAGAGAGAGAGAGAGAGAGAGAGAGAGAGAGAGAGCAGCCACACCCCCATCCTCCACTGCAGTCAGAATGCAGGACGAGAATCAATTGATTGGTTAAAGAGAGTTACCCTTTTTCTCTACTCTGGTTCCACACAAGAGAACTACTCTCCACATCTGCCTTCCTGGAGGATGGAATCAAATTTATACACGGAAATCTGTTTGGGTTACAGGTGAATATTACGACCTTGTTTTTCAAAAACACAACTGATACCAGTGGGAAAAAAAAAAAAGCGGAGGGAAAATTAAAAGACGTCAACTATATTGAAAGATTTTTTGCTATCTGTCGTTTCCTTGTCTATCTGTCTGTCTATCTCTCTCTGTCTGTCTCTCTTCTTTTCTTTCTCTGTCTCTGTGTGTCTGTCTGTCCTGTCTTGTCTGTCTGTCTTCTCTCTCTCTCTCTCCTTTAACGATTGAAATAATGCTTGTAGATACTTGTCTATTATCGTCGTGAAACTCCATCCATCTGTCTGTCTGTCTGTCTGTCTGTCTTGTCTGTCTGTCTCTCTCTCTCTCTCTCCTCTCTCTCTCTCTCTCTCTCTCTCTCGCTCTCTCTCTCTCTCACGCACACACACACACACACACGCAAGCACGTGCGCGCGCGCGCGCGCGCTTCAGTTTTAGACAATGCTGACAATGAAATAACCACTAACACACACACACACACACACACACACACACCACACACAACCACACACACACACCATGCGCGCGTACGCACACACAGCGACACACACCAGACACCCAGACACAGACACACACACACAAACCACACACCACACACACACACACACACACACACACACACACACACACACACACGCTTCAGTTTTAGACGATACTGACAATGAAATAACCACTAATAGTTCGAATGACCCAACCCTTTAAACTGTAGTATTAATTTTCATATTCCCCTGCGCATCTACACATAAAAAGCAGATGATGTGTGCAAACAACGCCATTCTCAATATTTGCTCTATGTTTGCAAGAAGGCGGGGAAAGTGGGGAAAGAAGAAAGAGAGAAAGTAGGTGCATGAAGAAAAAGCAAGTATGTACCTCCATCCATCTATCCATCTATCCATCCATACACACATGAATAGAACAGAACAAAAGAAACACGGGGGAAAAAGAGAGAGAGAAAAGGATTGGGGGGGGGGGGTGGGCGGGGGGAGTAGCAAAAGAAAGACAACAGGAAACAGATCAACAATAATAAACTGAAAATAAGGGGCAAAAACAAAAAGATACAGAATGCCAAATAGGACAACCATTTTGGTCTGTTGATGTGGGTGTGCATATACCCACACTAACGCTCTCATATCTTGAGCCCTCAGTTTCTTTTGTCGCGGACGTAAGGGCGGACGTAAGAATAATGATAAAAACAATTATAAGCTTATACCAGGAGGAGCAATTCACGTCTGAATTCTTCCGGTCTGACCACATATCTGGGTGCAGTTACCAACACCATTCAGAAACAGTGATGATGATGAAACTCGACAGCGTGTCCCAGTCTTTCTGTTTAATCCCGCCACACACATTCAGCCACGGGTAAAGAAGCCCTTGCCACAGTAAGCGAGTCTCTCGCTCAAGCATTCAGCCATGGGTAAAGAAGCCCTTGCCACAGTAAGCGAGTCTCTCGCTCATACATTCAGCCATGGGTGAACAAACCTTTGCCTCAGAAAGCGAGTCTCTCGCTCACATATTCAGCCATTGGTAAAGAAGCCCTTGCCACAGTAAGCGAGCCTCTCGCTCAAACATTCAGCCATGGGTAAAGAAGCCCTTGCCACAGTAAGCGAGTCTCTCGCTCAAACATTCAGCCATGGGTAAAGAAGCCCTTGCCACAGTAAGCGAGCCCTCTCGCTCAAACATTCAGCCATGGGTAAAGAAGCCCTTGCCTCAATAAGCGAGTCCCTCGCTTGCTGGCAAGATCAAGAATGCCTCTGTGCTCCCTCTTTCACTCGCCGCGCCAGTTTGGGGCCACACCAGGCGAGTTCAGCACAATGCAGTATACAGATCCACCGGCCACTTCATAGCCGAGAGAATCTGAAAGCGAGAACGAGCTCTAGATCTGGAATGAAACTATGTATGAACATTAAAAAAAAAAAAAAAAGCAATGATGCCCATAGAGAGGATGGCTAATTTGGAAGAAAAAAAAAAAAGCGCACGACTTTGACCTTGGCTGTGATCGGATGATTGCCTTCTTTGAGAGAGCGTATCGCCTGAAAAGCTGAGAGGGTAAAACTCTCTCACACACACACACACCCAACCCCACGCCCAAAACTGGGCGAACGCGTGCTCTTGCTAAGCACGTAAAAACTGTCCCTCCCCCCACCCCCCTCCCACTCCCCCTAACTGGGCGAACGCTCGGTCTTGCAATCGCTCATCCGGGTGGTCACAACGACTGAATATCAAAATGAGAGAGCAAAAAGGTGCACTTGAGTAAACCCCCCCCCCCCCCCCCCCCCCCCCCCCAAGAATCACAAACCCTCGCCAACAGGGACGTGGGGTTAAGCAAAAGCAGGCGGTGGCCGTATTGATTCAGTGTTTTCTCTTCTATTTGATCTTCTGGATGAAAGACACACAGACCCTATGCGTGGTAATGGGAAAACGCCTTTTAGCCATTTTCCATAAACGCTTCTAGGGCAGATGGGGATGGGATGTGGTGGGTGGTGGAGAGGGAGGGAAGGGATTAAAAAAAAATAGAACATGAAAGTGCGTGCTTGCGTGCGCGCACGCACGTGGTTTGTGTGTGTGTGTGTGTGTGTGTGTGTGAGAGGGAGAGAGAGAGAGTGCTTCTAAATGTGTTTGTGTGGTTTTCGTTTTATGAATCTGTATTTCTTTTTATTGATCAGTTGTGTTTTTTACTTACTTGTTTATTTACTTATTTCACGAAAAGGTCATCTCTTTTACTTGCTTCAGGAGAGGTTATCGACGTGGAAGATGGGATTAAAAAAAACAAGTTGACACCAAAAAGGGGGAAAAAAAACTCTTGAACTCGGATTTTTTTTCTAGAGATTATCACATATCTC
>JADBJO010004608.1:5000-17500 GCA_016801955.1 Conus betulinus
GATCTGCAGAAACGAAAAGCAAACACACAAATTGTTATTTTTAGCTGAGTTTGTAAGGGAAGAAGTTAAACGTGTTTGAACAGAGGACTCCTTCCCTCCACGCCCCAGAAAAAAAATATAAAACTCAATAAACGAGAAAGAGGGAGGGCAGAGAGAGAGAGAGAGAGAGAGAGAGAGAGAGAGAGAGACAGACAGACAGACAGACAGACAGACAGACAGACAGACAGAGGTGGGGAGAACAGAGGGAGGGGGGGGGGGGTGAGCCTATTTACATTTTGCCAACAGTCGCGAAGCAACCAAACAGCCGGTGACCGAGCAAATAAGTGTTGAACTCCAAGATAATACGTCTTCTCTCAGTTGAGTCAACATTTTATCGTCTGATTCATCTCTCGACTCGGCATGAAAAACATCAACCATTATGCTTACCTTGTGAAATGAATGTGGCGATGTTCGCAGGCCAGACAGACACGATTACAGTGTACATTGTCTGAAAACACCAGCCGCTTCCTGTCTGATACTTGCCGTCTACCTCCTCAACCTGTGTAGCGTGCCGCAATCACTCCCCGCCAGAAATCGCTCCTCAGCGGGTGAGAAGAGTCACGTGCCCAATCTCCCCTCACCCTTCCTCCTCCCCGGGAGTAAATCCGTACAGACCTTTCCCTTTGTTCCAAAAATCATTTCCATCCTTTCAAATTTTCACAGTGTCCCAGATAACCGAGCATATCAATTGAAACTCATTGCAGAAATTTGAGACAGTGCTGGGTGATGTACGATCCGAGCCGAACTACTCCCACCATGTTTCAGAACTATTCTCCGGTGAGTAAAATGGCGCATGATGTAGAAAACACCCCATGGAGAAGCTGTGCCCAAACTTATCCACTTCATGGGGGACACAGACAGGTCAGTGGGAATGGGCACAAGCCTTTTCTTTGTCTCATATTCCGTACCATTTCAATGGCAGTGCTCCCATCCACAGCGCAGCCTGCTCGTCCCGCCACACCCCCCCCCCCCCCCCCCCCCCCCCCCCCCCCCCCCCCCCCCCCCCCCCCCCCCCCTACCCTACCCACCCCGGCACCGGCAGTGCACAGGAAGCAGTCAATGTCATGTCGTCATGAGGCAACCTACCAGAGGAGACAATGCACAGCTGCCAGGTCACTTCGGTGGTGTTCAGCGGTACATATTCTAATACATCATACGGAGACTTTGCCTGTTAAGCCGCCTATTGACGATAGTAGTGCTCAGTAGCGAAGCCAGCTTGAATAAGTTCTCCATCCGGATGGGACCACTTTGTCCGTCTGATGGCAGTCCCCATGGATTTGTCGATACCGGTGATCCGGACAGAACCTCATCAAGGGCATAGACGTGGTCAGGAAATCAAAACAGAGGTCATTATGACAGCAAGGCATGATGGACCACATACTTTCAAACATTGTTGTCGGGCTGATCGACGAGGATTAGGATGAATGAAGCTGAAGACATGTGTCTACATTCATTCTGCGAGGTATTTCCGGACCATGCCACAAATCACTTACGAAGGAGTGGTTTGGGAACAGGGAAAGGAGCATTTTTGGATTAAATCCAAAATTACATTCCCCTCAAACCCAGGTGCAGTGTACTTTGATAATATGTTTTGTTTTTTGGGACGATTTAATAATTCTACAGGAGGGGGTTGTTTTGTGACCACGTGCCCTTTCTTAGCCGCCGAGGAGTGATTACGGACATGGAGGATTATCAAACGTTACACCGGGTTTCAGTCTTCTCCGGGTGGCCATACGCCAGCATTGACTATAGCAGACATTGTGGGTTCTCGTTTTTCTTTCTGTCTCGGTCTGTTATAATACTGGATTAACTGCTTGATTCTATAGCGAAACGTGACACTGATGGGTTGAAATCATTTCGACTGCGAGGTCAGAATCTAGGGTGTTTTTTTTTCCCTGAGATAGCTTCATTCTATAATTATTTTGTATGTTGTTCCTGGGGAAAATTTCAGTTTGTAACGTACTCAGTGCGTGCGTGCGTGTAGCATGCGCGCGTACGGTTTTGTTTGGTTGGTTTGTTTTGTTATTGATTTTGCTGTTGCTTTTCACAATTCTATTCCTGGCTTTTATGTTGATATTCACAGATCAACTTCGCACAGGTGCGCGCACACACACAACACACGTACACTAACACGTTAACACACGCGCATATACACACACGCACGCGCGCGCGCACACACACACACGCATGCGCGTATACACAAACACATCACATGCACATACGCGCGCGCACGCAGTGTGTATATATATATATATATATAAATTCTAAGGATAAGTACCGAGCACCATTCCAGCAACTAACAGAGAGCAGCTTGGTATTACAATGACTGGAAGAAATATTGAATGATAAACAAAGCTTGCTCTTATGTCTTAGATTGTAGAAATAGAGGAGTGATAACCATATCTGCAGTGGTAGATAATTCTGCCTAACAGTATGTGCTTGAGTGGGTGACTGGGGAATAATAAATGTTTCTCAAAATGAACCTTCAGCAAGCTTATAGTCTCCGAAGCGGGAGACACTTTCCAATGGGGAGGAAGCTCACTAACATATAACTTCCGGTCAGATACCGGCATTTCGAAACCTGATTGTTTTCTCCTCAGTGACCGCGGAAAGTGGTAATTTGACTCCTCTGCATTCCGGTTTTAAAAGAATGCTATACCAGAAAAAGGCTGGTGTGCAATACCGTGGTATGTTTGTTGAGTTTTCAAAAAACCAACCAAAGGTACCATCTAAGAAGCAAAGAAAATCATGAAAGAGCAAAACAAGCTACATTTTCTTGTGAAACGTAGAAAATATAAAACGATAACCTCTTAAGACACAAGTGCTGAGGGCCAGTTCTTGGAATGAATCCGCAAGGGACTAAATTACAATAAACTAATAAATTCCAAGGATAAGTACCGAGCACCATTCCAGCAACTAACAGAGCAGCTTGGTATTGCAATGACTGCAAGAAATATTGAATGATAAACAAAGCTTGCTCTATGTCTTAGATTGTAGAAATAGAAATAGGGGGTGATAAGCCTTCATATCTGCAGTGGTAGATAATTCTGCTGCCTAACTGACAGTATGTGCTTGAGTGGGTGACTGGGAATAATAAATGCTTCTCAAAATGAACCTTCAGCAAGCTTATAGTCTCCGAAGCGGGAGAATTCAGAAGTCTCCACTCCCCATCGGAGAGTGTCTCCTGCTTGGAGACTATAAGCTTGCTGAAGACTCATTTGAGAAGCATTTATTATTCCCCACTCACCCTCTCAAGCACATACTGTTAGTTAGGCAGAATTAACTGCCACAGCAGATATGAATGCTTATCTCCTCTTATTTCTTGACTCTAAGACATAAGAGCAAGTTTTGTTTTATGATTGAATATTTCTTGCAGTCTTTGCAACACCAAGCTGCTCTGTAAGTTGCTGGACTGGTGCTCGGTTACTTATCCTTGGAATTTATTAGTCAGTTTATATATATATATATATATATATATATATATATATATATATATATATATATATATATATATATATATATATATATAATCGTACATAAAACGAAGGTAAAAGCAACAGACTCATACATTTCTTCCCAATATTCCGGCCTGTCAACAGTTCTTTTTCAGTGGACTTTAATGACAAGAACATATATATATATATATATATATATATATATATATATATATATATATATATATATATATATATATATATATATAATGCTGAACAATTAAGTAGTGGGAGAAAACAAGTGCAGGCTAACATTTCTTCTTCGGTCATTATAGTAATGACTTGGCAAAGATTTGAATTCAAAACAAAACAAACAAACAAAAATTGAAGATGAAGAAAACGCGGGGAATATATTATAAATATGAGAAACCCTTCACTAGCCGCATGAGGGAACCATCTCTCTCTCTCTCTCTCTCTCTCTCTCTCTCTATATATATATATATATATATATATATATATATATATATATATATATATATATATATGAATTATTAACAAAGCTTGCTCTTATGTCTTAGATTGTAGAAATAGGGGGGTGATAAGCCTTCATATCTGCAGTGGTAGATAATTCTGCAGATATGAAGGCTTATCACCCCCCTATTTCTACAATCTAAGACATAAGAGCAAGCTTTGTTAATAATTCAATATTTCTTGCAGTCATTGCAACACCAAGCTGCTCTGTAAGTTGCTGGAATGGTGCTCGGTACTTATCCTTGGAATTTATTAGTTTGTTGTATATATATATATATATATATATATATATATATATATATATATATATATATATATATATATATATATATATATATGTATGTATGTATGTATGTATATGTATGTATATATATATATATATATATAAACAACCACACAATGAGAAAGCAAACAAGCAAGTTTTTCTTTCCAACGTTTCGGCCCCTGGACCTTACTCAAGGACTTCTTTATTTACGTACAACTGAAAAAATCAAACAATGCTTAACTCTGTCTTTCTTTGATTATTACTCAGTGAAGTACAGGTGGCTGGCACAGGCCCGCAACAGAAAAACACATTGAAATTTGACAGTTAACAAAAGTGATCAGCGTTAAACATTGCACGCGTATAGACTCCATAATCAATCCCACCTCCCCTCCCTCCTTTTCCCCCAATACTCACACAACAACACCTATACACAGAAAACACACTCACACCACCCCCAACACACACACACACACACACACACACACACACACACACACACACACACACACACACACACACACACACACACACACACACATACGCACACACACAGCGCGCGCGCGCACGCACGCACGCATGCACACACTCATACAGAGAGAGAGAGAGAGAGAGAGAGAGAGAGAGAGAGAGGGAGAGAATACGAATACGAACACGAATATTTATTCAGATTTAAGGCCAGGGCCCCATACTGAAGGCGGGCATTACACAATCATACAATGCAACTTACGTCTATGACATTACACATTATAAACCTATCCACAGCAATAATGAAAGCATACAAAGTCGAATAAAGTTAATACACAACAGTACTCAGTCTTTTTTGTGTTTCATAAATAAACATAGCCAGATTGCAGATAATGTTCTCTTTTCTTGACGGCAACAGTAATATTACCTTGAAATGACATGGTTCAGTAAAATACTTAGGTGGTTCTAAGATCATGTAATACAGGACATCACAGCAAAAAATTAACTTCGTCCTCTTTAGCTAAACCACACAGACGGCATACAAATTCACCGTCGGCGTAGTTGTAGTATCTGAAACGATGACAAGCGATATCAGAAACACCAAGTCTAAACTTTGCTAATGTACTCATAACGTATCGATTCATTTTAACATTGGCATATGGTTCTAACTCATGCGTTGTCTTAAAAAGTCTATACTGTAAGAATCTATCACTATCATTAACACGATCATGCCAGTTTTGCCATCTACAATCAATTATCCTGTTCTTAAAAACATCTTAAAAATCCAGGTATGTTTTGAACGTCCTGATTATCCCAAACAACCCAAACCCATAAGAATTCAAACATTGTCACACACTAGAAGCCCATGTCTTCTTTCCATTATAATCCAAGACCATCAACATTTTATATGCCTTAAAGGGTAACCTATCTTCATGCATTCTAGTTAACTTCAACCAATATTTAATACATTTTACATAGGAGTTCAGGTACATTGGACATCTTCCGAGTTCTCCATATATCATATCGTACTCGTACGGAAAGAAAATGTTGAACATGTGTTGTGTATTAGGATTATGTATTCTAAATGGTGTATGTAATGGCGACCCAGAGGGTCGTTTCACATAATTTCTGACACAGGTAACAGTGTAAACAATTATTTCCTAGCATCTGTAGACCTTTTTGAATTATTAAGCAACGAATTAACTTTGAGAGTACTAGAAAGATTTGAATCTGATCACCTGCCCCTTGTATTGTACATAAATGTCCGGAGTGAAAAGATGTATTCCAACATGAATATGCGTGTCAAAGTAACGAATTCATTGTCAAATATTGTTGGAACCAAGATATGGTGAGATCTTCCCAAGATGAAGCATTCATTTTAGTTTGAGACTGCATGAAAGGGCTGTACGCCATGAATATTTTTATAACATATCCTCTGTCAGCCAGCCCGAGAGATGCAGACGCCTGCGGTATGGTCAGAAACATTTAAGAAACACTGTCAGGATGCATCCATTAACTCGAGTATGTGGTTCCAGTCTTCGCAACGGAGCCCATAGCAATCTCAGCTCTGGTAAGAGCCGGCACATGCAGAAAAACAATAATAAATGGCTCTGGTGAGAATAGTACCCACGATGTCCCAGCCGGGAATCCACAGCACTAACCACCTTGCTCCGCTAAGGCTGATAATTGAACAAGACTATGTGGAAAGATTGACCGTGGCTTGAGGACGAAGCCTGTTTAGGAAGGGAAACAGAGAGGAAGACAATGGAGAAAGTAGATGATTGAAAATATCACAGATTGACAGGAAACGATCTGTAGATACACAGGCATTGGCGCATAGCCATTGGAACTGAAGGAACCAGGTGAAAGGTCATAGCCAATGGAACTGAAGGAACCAGGTGAAAGGTCATAGCCAATGGAACTGAAGGAACCAGGTGAAAGGTCATAGCCATTGGAACTGAAGGAACCAGGTGAAAGGTCATAGCCAATGGAACTGAAGGAACCAGGTGAAAGGTCATAGTCAATGGAACTGAAGGAACCAGGTGAAAGGTCATAGTCAATGGAACTGAAGGAACCAGGTGAAAGGTCATAGCCAATGGAACTGAAGGAACCAGGTGAAAGGTCATAGCCAATGGAACTGAAGGAACCAGGTGAAAGGTCATAGTCAATGGAACTGAAGGAACCAGGTGAAAGGTCATAGCCAATGGAACTGAAGGAACCAGGTGAAAGGTCATAGTCAATGGAACTGAAGGAACCAGGTGAAAGGTCATAGCCATTGGAACTGAAGGAACCAGGTGAAAGGTCATAGCCAATGGAACTGAAGGAACCAGGTGAAAGGTCATAGCCAATGGAACTGAAGGAACCAGGTGAAAGGTCATAGCCAATGGAACTGAAGGAGCCAGGTGAAAGGTCATAGCCAATGGAACTGAAGGAACCAGGTGAAAAGGTCATCAGCGTGGCGTCCCAATGACTCCCCACGGAATTCAGGGAGAAAAAAAGAAGAAGGAAGAACTGGAGGAGGAAGAAAAAGGGGAGGAAGAAGAAGAAGAAGAAGAAGAAGAAGAAGAAGAAGAAGAAGAAGAAGAAGAAGAAAGAAGAAGAAGAAGAAGAAGAAGAGCGACAAGAACAATAGCAAAACTAAAAAGAACGATGTGAACGAAGAAGAAAAAGAAGAGGAAGAAGAGGTGGAGGAGGAAGACAAGGACGAAGAAGAGGAATATGGCGGGTCAGGTAGATGGGATCAGTCTCTGGTGTGCCATGGATACGAATCTTTTGTCCAACCGTACTTGACATAAGTTTAGGTGCTTGTAAGTGTGGCTGGAACAGTGCGGTGAGAGAAGCGTGTGGTCAGAAGCGTGTGGTCAGAACAGTGTGGTCAGAACAGTGTGGTCAGATGTTCAGATATCTGATCGGTTATGTTGGGGATCAGGTTGGTGGTGCCAGAGTCTGTGGTCTACATGAATGCAGAGTTGGTGTCTGGCATCACGCTGGGGGCTCAACTTCTTCTGCTCATCAACAGTTGTATCAACCCGCTCATCTACAACTTCATGTCAGGTATGTCTTCGTCATCTTCGTCGTCGTCATCGTCGTCATCATCAACATCATCATCAGCAGCAGCAGCAGCTGCTGCAGCAGTAGCAGCAGCAGCAGGAACATCGTCGCCATCATCATCATCGTCGTCGTTATCATCATCAACATCGTCGTCATCATTGTCATCATCATCGTCATCATCTTCATCAGCATCACCATCATCAACATCAGCAGCAGCAGCAGCAGCAGCAGCAACAACAACAACAACAACAACAACAACAACAACAACAACAACAGCAGCAGCAGTATTATCATCATCATCATCATCATCATCATCATCATCATCATCATCATCATCATCATCATCATCATCATCATCATTATCATCGTCATCGTCATCAATCTGTCATCGTCACCACCTGCTGTGTAACCCCTCCTCATTACAAATTCATGTCAGGTATGTCGTCGTAATCATGATCATCGTCGTCGTCGTCATGGTCATCATCATCGTCGTCATCTTCGCCACTGCTGCGAATCATTATTTACAGCAGCCCCTCATTACAATTTAATGTCGGTTACATTGTGGTTGTCATTGTCGTTGTTATATCAATATCATCACCATCGTCGTCGTCGTCATCGTCGTCGTCGTCGTCGTCACTGGCATTATCATCATTATCTAAACCTACTAATCAAGTTCATGCCTGTACGTAGTCGTCTTCGTCGTTGTCATCATCAACATCACTTCACTTCATTTGTAAGCATCTTGATCAATTCCTGCTGATCACCACACCACCCTCATCTACAAGGTCGTGTCAGATGCGTCGTCATCCTCGTCATCGTCATAGACAACAACAACATCATCACATTGTCGTCGTCTTCGTCGTAATCATAGTTTTTTCGTATGTTATTGTGTTACTGGAGAGAGAGAGAGAGAGAGAGAGAGAGAGAGAGAGAGAGAGAGAGAGAGAGAGAGAGAGAGAGAGAGAGAGAGAGAGATTCAGATGTTTCAGATGTTTTTTCTTACAGGCCTTTGGCCCCTCAGAAGGAGGGTGTACATGGAACATAACAAAGTCACATTGTGAAACTAATAATAATGATTACAATGCACAAATGCTTCTCCGTTTGAAAGCTTTGAATAAAAATACTGCGAACTGTTTTACAATGTTTTCATTTGCTGATGACATGAACAAAATAAGCTTGAATAAGCAAGGTCTCGTATAATTTTTTGAGGAATTAACTTTTCTCTTACATCTTGTAACTCTGGATAAGTTAATGCAAAATGTACTTCGTCTTCTCTTGACTGCCGACATAATGGGCACAGCAGATCAGAGACATTTACTTGTCTATAACGGAAATGATGAACAAGAATATCAGAAACACCAACTCTTAAATTTTGTCATCACAAACTTCAAGTGCCTGTCCATAGTCATTGACATATACGTTGGGAGAGAATGCATAATACTGAAAGTTGTATAGAAAACTAAATCTGTCACTGTTTTGAACATGAAAATTCCAGTCTTGCCACCTACAGGCAATTAGTCTTTCTTTGAAGGTACGAACGAAACTGTTCATATCTCCGACACCTGGTTAAGCCATACGTGCCCGAAACCCATATTCATATAATTTCGCTTTAACACGTGACACCCAGTTAATCTTGCCTCTATTATCTAGTTCCACTGACATTTTATAAGCTTTGGGGTAATCTATGTTCAGCCATCTGAGTTAATTTGAGCCAGTACTTGATACATTTAACAGTGAACTGCAAAGATATGGGATATCTGTCATTCTCTCCATACGCAAGATCATTTGGGTTTTGTGGCGATACCCCCAAGAACTTTTTCAAAGCAAATAAATGAACCTTTTCGCATCGTCCAGCGGCAGCATCAAGATCCCACAGTTCAGCCCCATATTGTAGCTTAGGCCGGAGTTGAGCATCAAGCAATTTCAAAAACAAGGCAGAGATTCATTATTCAGCTTCGACAACTTTTTCATAAAGCATAGCAATGCATTTTTGGCTCTGCAAGCAATATCTTTACATGCGAAAGTGAAACTTAATCGCGTAGAGAAATATACACCTAAATATTTATACATTTACAGCAGGCATATTTGCCCCATCATATGTCCATTTTTCACGAGAGGAAAGATAACCCCTTTTCTGAAAACGATTATATTACTTTCACTTAAATTGACTTTCAGCTGGAGTGAATTAGCTGCCCTTTGCAAACTGTTTAATTGAGTTTGGAGGCCTATTACTGGAGAGAGAGAGACAGAGACAGAGACACAGATACAGAGACAGACAGACAGACAGGCAGGCAGACAGAGACGGACGGACAGACAGACAGACAGACAGACAGACAGACAGACAGACAGAGACAGAGAGAAAGGAACACAGACAGGCACACTCGCACGCATTTACACACACACACACACACACACACACACACACACACACACACACACACACACACACACACACACATACAGAGGGAGGGAGTGGGGCAGGCAGACAGAAAGACAGACAGAGACAAGGACAGAAACAGACGAAGACAGAGAGAAGCAAATATGATGATGATGTTAATGGTGATGATGATGATGATGATGATGATGATGATGATGATGATGATGATGATGATGATGATGGATTCTCCCGTCGTTCGACGGATAAGTAGCAGGCAAGCAGATCATCTACTGATGTGGGTCCTCGTGTGGGAATGAAGACCAATTCCTGAGGCACAAAGTCGTTCACAGACGCTGCATGGAATGGAGTCCTGCAAGGATGGGCCCCGTTTTCTCCGATTCCTCTTTTCCTGGATGGCGGCTGCTCTGTTGCGCTCGAATGTCTTTGTGCCCTGGGTACATCGTTGCTTCCACTGTGTTCTGTCCCAGGAAGCAGTGTCGATGTTGCAGCTTCTGAGGTTGGCCTTCAAGGTGTCTTTGTATCTCTTGTCCGGCCTTGCTCGGTCACGCTGTCCTTCCTTCAGTTGTCCATAGAGCAGCATCCTTGGAATTCTGCTGTCCTCCACACGGACAACGAGTCCTGTATATCACGGCTGGCTTTGATGAGGATACACTCAACGCTGGCTAGACTACACTTCTTCTGGACCTGTAGGCTGGACACTCTGTCATGCCATTTGATGCTGCAGATCTTGCGCAAGCAACGTTGATGGAACTGTTCGAGTTGTTGAATGTGTCGGTGGTAGATGTCCCAAATTTCAAAACAGTAGAGGAGAGCACTCAGAACCACAGATACCTTTGTGCGCAGTTTAATGCCATGGTCTTGCCACAGACTCTTTGAGAGTCTGCCAAAAGCAGAACTGGCTTTTGAGATGTGCAACATCACTTCTGCACCTAGAGATCCATTGCTGTTTACAGTGCTGCCCAAATAGTAGAATTTGTTTGCAGTTTTGATCTCTGTGTTATTGATGACGACAGGTGGTGCCAGCTCCGGACGGTGAAGGCTGCAACATGGCCTCGGTTTTACCAAGACTGATTGTACGTTCAAGTCGTTGGCATACCCTTGCACAGCGATCGGTGATGCACTGCATATCTTCATGAGAGTGCGTGGCGGCTAGCCAGTGCACAGTCATCAGCAAAGAGGAACTCTCTCAGAAGGGCATCAAGTGCTTTAGTCTTGGCCTAAAGTCATTAAAGGTTAAAGAGTTTGCCATTAGAGCGTTTGGATGTGTACTCCGTCGTCAAAGTTCCGGAATGCAACAATCAGCATTGCAGCGAACAGAATGAAAAAGAGAATGAGGGCTAAAACGCATCCTTGCTTCACTCCATTTTTCACTGGGGATGGGTCAGAGGTATCTCCGTTTTCTTGCACCCTCGCCTGCACGCCATCATGGAATGAAACTATCAGTGAGATGAGCCTGCTGGGGCTCATTGCCCCACAGGTGCAGCAGCTGCCCCGTGTAGAACGCTCCAGGAGGTGAAACTTTGTTGTTCGCAGTATCCGTCTCCTAGAGAGATGGCCGACCAAGGCTTAACAGCTCCCTCTGCCCTGCTATTTGCCCATAGCTGGGGGTTTGGTTCATGAACGTCAGGGCATGTCCACACACCACAGGGCCTGCATGTTTAGGGGCCAACCTACTCCAAGTCCCTGTAGTTTGCCTGGGGCCGCAGGGTGCTCAGTGGACATGTGTTGCCACGCGGAGGCACTACACAAGGCGTGTGGTGGAGAGGCCATGTACTGGCAGGTGAGGCGTAGGGGCTTTGGCCTTCTTTTCGCAGTGCTGTTCACAGTGGTGCTAGCCAGCGGTGAGGGATGAAAGCGAGAGGTGACAAGCAACACAGACACTTCACCAGCACACTAGGTGTTTCACACTACGTGAAGCAGAGCTGGACACACACACACACACACACACACACACACACACACACACACACACACACACACACACACACACACACACACACACACACACACACACACACAAAAGACAGATTGAATACAGTGAACATATTGAAGAACTAGCACGGAGAGAGAAGAGAGAGAGAGAGAGAGAGAGAGAGAGAGAGAGAGAGAGAGAGAGAGAGAGAGAGAGAGAGAGACAGACAGACAGACAGACAGAGACAGACAGACGGGCAGACAGACGGGCAGACAGACAGACAGAGAGGGGTAAGCTTTCGGTACGAAACAAGAGAAGACCACAAGAAAAGCGAACACGATTAATTTGATCACATTCAAGGTCTTGGAAAAATCAATAAATCTTTCCTTCATCTGAAAAAGTCAG
>JADBJO010004608.1:25000-27500 GCA_016801955.1 Conus betulinus
TCTGAATCTCTCTCTCTCTCTCTCTCTCTCTCTCTCTGGGAAAATCTGAAAGGAAAGAAAAAATAATTAAGTCTTAAGTCCTTTGTTTCATTCATGTTGTTCTCTTTGTATAAGCAGCACATGATCAGTGTGAGAGTGCCAGTACACCACACATTAGAACATTAACAAACCCAGACATTTTGTATGAAACACCAAAACACTAAAATCAGCAAGACTATGTCCATTTGTAAGAGAACATACAGACTACGCATGGTGTGTAAGGGACTGCTTGGAGAGGAGAGAGAGAGAGAGAGAGAGAGAGAGAGAGAGAGAGAGAAGAGAAAAGAAAAAAAGAAAGAAAGAAAACTAGTAGTGGAAATTACTTTTTTTTTCAGATGAAGAGGACAGCGTGAAGCACCAAAAAATGAAGAGGTTGATTTCGGCCTTAGGGTAAAAAAAAAAAAAAAAAAAAAAAACCCACCGCCTTAGGTGCTCCATTGATCCAATAATTGATGCCACAAAAAAGCAGCCCCCCCAACGCACACACACACGCGCGCGCGCGCGCGCGCTCACGAACATGCATGCAACTTGTTAGAAACAGTGTCGGAAAAGAAAGAAGGCTTACCTGCTATTTCTAAAGCTCTGATTTTGAGGTCTTTGTCTCGAACAACCCTTCCTGCTGCTCGTTCAAGATCCAACTATTCAAGCACAGCCAGATCTAGTTCTTCTGATGCAACACGTTTACCAGGATGAATCTTCTTTCTGCTTTTGTTTCCCTGTTTGATTCTGTATCAAGACATGCCCTCATTTCATTCCACTGCCGCACCTCTTTTCTATCAACTCCAAACTCTTTGGCAGTTTCAGAAACATTGTGATTTCGTAAGAACTGGAGGGGCAGAAAGTTTGAAATCCACTGAATATGACTTCCGACGAGGGATAGCCCTGTTTCTGGAAAACAACCATTAACTGAAAAGAAAACAGGGCCTGTTGGTCACTTCCCGTGATCCAAAGTGTAAAAGGTTGACGTCACTACGGAAATATGATGACTCTCTCTTGGGCACACACACAGGCAGAGAGAGAATGTTCTAGGAGAGAGAGGGGGAAAGAGAGAGAGAGAAAGAGGGATGGGAAGAGAGAGAGAGAGAGAGAGAGAGAGAGAGAGAGAGGGAGAGAGAGAGAGAGATGCAAAAAAAAAATAAATAAAAAAAAAAAAGCTAAAGTTGAGGGTGGGCTTAATACTTATGCACGGTATTTCACCCTTCGCACCGTTTCAGCCTCAAAGTAGGGAGTGGGCTTAAACTACGAGATGGGCTAATACTCGGTATTTTACGGTATATATATATATATATATATATATATATATATATATATATATATATATATATATATATATATATATATATTTGTTAAAATAGTGTGGTAAAAGGAAGTTTATTTTAACAGATGTTGCTCCCCAAGGGGTTGAGCACTTTAAAAATTTTATTAGGCGTTTTAGTACTATCTTGATATATATATATATATATATATATATATATATATATATATATATATATATATATATATATATATATATATATCAAGAATGCATAGGTGCACGAAACACGGCGTGTCGTGTGTGTACAGTGTTTCTATTTTTCCTCTACCACAGCTACTAATATCAATTTTTGTTTTTTCTCTGGAGTCCCTTTTCACATCGCGAGACAAACAATTCGTGTGAGGCAGCCGTCTCCGTCTGGATCTACTATGCACGCTTCGATCCAAGGACCGACCAACCGGATGGCACACGGTCGTGTTTTGCACGGCCGGGTCCGGGTCCGCTGTGCACGTAGTCGTACGGTCAGGTTTCGTTCAAACAGAACGGGGACTAATTTCTCTCTCTCTCTCTCTCTCTCTCTCTCTCTCTCTCTCTCTCTCTCTCTCTCTCTCTCTCTCTTCTCTTCTTCTTCTTCTTCTTCTTCTTTCTTTTCTTATGTACGTTTCTTTATGAGAAAGAAGGGAGACGAAAAGAAAACGAAGAAGCAGGAGAAGAAAAGAATAATCTATCATTATTATCATCATGTAGAAGGGGGAGAAGAGAACAGAGGAAGTGGACAGGAATAGAAGAAAGTAGAGGGAGAGGAAGAAAGAGGAAGTACACAAATCATCATCATCACTATTATCATCATCGTCGTCGTCGTCGTCTTCGTCGTCGTCGTCATGATGATGATGATGATGATGATGATGATGATGATGATGGATACTTATAGAGTACACTATTGAGAAAAAAAAAAAAACTGCCCTTGTTATTTTGAAAAAAAAAAAAAAAAAAGTACCCCTTCGTACAATATATATGATGTTCTTCATAAGCTTGAAAAAGCGAGAAAGATATTTGTACTTCAGTCTTCGTTCTGGAATGAGCTATCCTGAGAAGTTATCAGTAGAAGAACGGTGCTGGGCGGGAAGGAGTATAGATCTGGAGAAGTTCGGAAAGATACTCTATAGCCGCTGACAGAAGAAGGAGACAGCGTTGATAGCTTACAGT
>JADBJO010004608.1:32500-42500 GCA_016801955.1 Conus betulinus
CTCCTATCTTTTCACTCTTCCTTCTCATTTATTTAATTTTGTTAAATCACCCTCACCATCGCCATGTTTCCATCTTCTACTTCTTTGTCTTCCTGTTCTTCTTTTTTTTTTTTTTTTTGTTTTGCTGCTGCTGCTTCTGCTGTTACTGTTTCTTTGCTTCTTTCTTCTTCTTCTTCTTCTTCTTTCTTCTTCTTCAGCGAATCTATTCAAGTGGTCTGGTTTCTTTCAGAAAGACTGATTCCATATGAGATACCATAGGGGTCGATACTAGGTCCACTTCTGCTTTCTTTGTATATTAATGACTTACCTTTATCTGTTCGATGCGCAGTATGTGATTTATTTGCTGACAATACAATTATACAGAACGCTGTCAAAAGAAGAAGGGCCGTGGGGAGGCGGGATAGGTAGAACTACAGACTCAAAAATAATGATAGTGAAACACACACACACACACACACACACACACACACACACACACACACACACACACACACACACACACACAGATAGAGAGAGAGAGAGAGAGAGAGAGAGAGAGAGAGAGAGAGATGGAATGATGAGAGAGAGTGAGGGGGCTGAGGAGCAGTCAGAAACAAGAGACAAGAAGAAGGGGAAGAAGCAGGGTTTGGAAGCCCAAAATTGCTCAGTTGACAGTCCTAACAGATAAACTGCGCAAGAATTTAGAGAGAGAGAGAGAGAGAGGAGAGAGAGAGGGGGTGAGATGAGAAAAAAAAACGTACAAATTCTAAATCAGAATGTTAAATAAAGATAAAGAACAACAGCTATAGATAGAAGAACACGACGAAGAGAGAGAGAAAAAGGAGGCAGAGGCGTAGGGTTGCCACATACGTTTTTATGCATAATATTCACCCGCGCTCTCCAGTGCCTGTTCAACAACTGTAGGCGTCAATTGCCTGTCGTGTTCTCTCTGTTCAACTGTGGCATTCTGTCGCTTCCTTTCAATCCCGGATGAGGTTAACAAGCCAGAAGGTGCCACAAAACGGAAAAAAAAAAAGCTGACATGCAGCACAACACGAACCCTCTAATTCTAGATTTTAATTGGAAATGAAATGAGGCAGGGAACAGTAAACAATAAACAGTAAACAGTAAACAAGTGGGGTAGTTTTTGCTCCCATAAGGAAACCTAACACAGAGTAACTTTTATTCAAGACTGGCACAGCCTTTTAAACTTGAATAAAGTCAGACAAATACAAAGACGAACAATCTCATAGTGGGGGGGGGGGGGGGGGGGGGGGGGGGGGGGGGACAAGCGCAGGCCAACAACTAAACTAAATTGTCTTCATAGTAATGACTTGACAAAACGTTGAACTTAAGGGGGGGGGTGGGGGGCAGGAGGTTGAAGATGTAAAAACTGGGAACATGAAATTAAGAAAAATATATTACAGATATGAAAACTCTTCACTGGCTGCGTAAGGGAACCATCGCAATCCCTCGGAGCAGGCAATACAAATATATCTGCCTTTAAAAGGGATCGCGATGGTTGAGATGGTGGGGGGGGGGGGGGGGGGGTTTGATGGGGGGGAGGGGGAGTCTTTTTATTCCAGCTGCGAAAATTTGTGGAAACCAACCTTATTAGGACATCATGTTAAACGAGCCAACTTCAAGTCTCGCATTTAGGTGCATTTGTTATTTACAAAGTGTTATTTGGTTTTGAACAGATCAATAGCATGCATTTTGGATTCGTGTGAAGTTTGAATATGAAACCTGTTTCGTATATGAAAATGGCATTACGTTATCAGAAACACAATATGTAAGTGGTTGTTAGTCTATGGCGATATTCATGTACTGGGTGTGTGATGAAATGAACAGCAAGAATTCTTAAATCTCATCATTGTGAGGGGTATAGCAGGTATGGGATATTAGACTCTCAATATGCATGATCATTGTTAGGGATATAGCAGGCATGGGATATTAGATTGTCAAGGTGCCTCGGGGGAAATGGATATAGCAGAACTGAATTTGTGAAAAATATATCAGGTATGGGATAGCAGACTGTGAATGTGTCTCGTCGTTTAAGGTGGATATCAGACACGGGATGTTAGAGACTGAATGTGTCTCATCAATATGATGGACATAACAGGCATAGGGCCTTTGAATGTCTCTCTTCGTTGGTGTGACAGACTACCAAGCATGAGATATTACAGTTTGAATGTCTCTCTTCGTTTGGTGACAGACTACCAAGCATGAGATATTACAGTTTGAATGTCTCTCTTCGTTTGGTGACAGACTACCAAGCATGAGATATTACAGTTTGAATGTCTCTCTTCGTTTGGTGACAGACTACCAAGCATGAGATATTACAGTTTGAATGTCTCTCTTCGTTTGGTGACAGACTACCAAGCATGAGATATTACAGTTTGAATGTCTCTCTTCGTTTGGTGACAGACTACCAAGCATGAGATATTACAGTTTGAATGTCTCTCTCTTCGTTTGGTGACAGACTACCAAGCATGAGATATTACAGTCTGAATGTCTCTCTTCGTTTGGTGACAGACTACCAAGCATGAGATATTACAGTCTGAATGGGTCTCTTCGTTTGGTGACAGACTACTACCAAGCATGAGATATTACAGTTTGAATGTCTCTCTTCGTTTGGTGACAGACTACCAAGCATGAGATATTACAGTCTGAATGTCTCTCTTCGTTTGGTGACAGACTACCAAGCATGAGATATTACAGTCTGAATGGGTCTCTTCGTTTGGTGACAGACTACCAAGCATGAGATATTACAGTTTGAATGAGTCTCATCATATAGCGGGCATGGGATATTAGGCTTTCAAAAGGGGGTGGAGATGAGGGGGTGGCGGACGGGGACTCCTTTCCAAAAAAAAGTTGTGAAAACGAGAGGCGCAGAACTGTCTCCTCCAAGATTTTATAAAATCTCTCTCTCTCTCTCTCTCTCTCTCTCTCTCTCTCTCTCTCTCACACACACACACACACACACACACACACACACACACACACACACACACACACACACACACAGGCGCGCGCGCGCGCGCACACACACGCACGCACGCACTCTTTCTCTCTCTCTCTCTCTCTCTCTCTCTCTCTCACACACACACACACACACACACACACACACACACACACGCGCGCGCGCGCGCGCGCGCGCGCGCGCGCGCGCGCGCGCGCGCGCACGCACGCACGCACGCACACCACGCACGCACGAACACACACACACACACACACACACACAATTATTGGTGAAATGAATAGCATCAGCGTACCTTACGAACACGACTGTATACGACTCAACTGATCCACTGAGCAACAGAAACAATGCGGGGTGTGAAATCTAGAGATTGCTAGGATGCCATGTCCCGACTCCACCCCCACCCCCACCTCCACCCTCAACCCCCTTGTTCAATGTTTCAAAAACTTGTTTTACCCACGAGTCAACAACTTGTGTCTGGAATTTGCCAACAATTTCCAGACAATTTGCCAACAATTTCCAGACAATTTGCCAACAATTTCCAGACAATTTGCCAACAATTTTCAGACAATTTGCCCAACAATTTCCAGACAATTTGCCAACAATTTTCAGACAATTTGCCAACAATTTTCAGACAATTTGCCAACAATTTCGAGACAATTTGATTAAATGTTTGAAAGGAACCTCAATGACGAATGGAACGAAAATAAAAACCTGTGAATGTGACACTGTACCCATTCTCACGTTGAACGTTGATCGTTTAAAGAGAAAGAAATTTAAATAAAAATTTCTTTCCCTGATTAATTTAAACAAATACTATTTTTACATAAATGTTTTTAGATAAAACTAGAAATGATTTTTTTTTTCTATTATATATCTTAGTCGTTGTCTTATCAGAAAAATATATTTCCTCTGATATTCGAGTCACAAGTTGCATGCTCTTTAGAGCCTGATTCAGTTTGAAATCTGTGTCACTTCAAAATTGCTCGTTCATTTTCTTTGACCTAATTGTTTTGTATCTTGCCTGAAGAAGACCTCAGGGGTCGAAACGCGTCGTGTGTTGTGTCTTGTGATTTTGTTTGTCGACTTTTTTTTGGCGGGTTCGCTAACATTCATTTAAGATTTGTTCAGCCAGACAGTAATTAGAAGAGTGGAAGAGACGTTTTATTTTTTTTTCCAAAATGAAAACAAGCGAACAAAGATAGAAAAGAAACTGGACTGAAATTAGGTCAGGGAAAAAAAGGTGCCCTTCACCGGTGTCATTTTTATATTCAAGTCCTCGACCGATGTCGTATTTTCAGAACACACATACGCGCGCGCGCGCGCGCACGCACGCACACACACACACACACACACACACACACACACACACACACACACACACACACACACACGTAAGTACATACATGCATACATACATACACACATACATACATATATACATGCATATTACATACATTCATACACATACACACAG
This sequence comes from Conus betulinus, assembly GCA_016801955.1. Classification (NCBI taxonomy): domain Eukaryota; kingdom Metazoa; phylum Mollusca; class Gastropoda; order Neogastropoda; family Conidae; genus Conus; species Conus betulinus. Next base: position 36,937 of record JADBJO010004608.1, read on the forward strand.
ACAGACAGACAGACAGACAGACAGACAGAGACAGAATATGATGGAGGAGCAAACACATGGCCACAACATATAACGTGTTTTGGAATGATAATTATTCTATTTGTTTTGGCAAGATGAGCATGTCAGCAATCTTTACGTTTTTTAGATATTTTCCTGTTAGATATGTTTTGGTTATCAGGCCTGTTATGATCAGGGCGTTTTACCACGAGTTTTTCACACATTTATTTATCTGTCTATTAATTAGTTAGTTTGTTTGCTTATTTAGTTATTTATTAATTCATTATTTATTTATTTGATCGTTTATCTACGTGGCTTTTGCATATGTGTTCACAAGTGCGCGTATATAGAAATGTACGCGCACAAGAACGTGTGTCTATCTGCCTGTCTATCTGCCTGTCTATCTGCCTGTCTGTCTGTGTCTATTTGTGTACGTGTATGGGCCAGGCGTCAACAGACGGGTACATGAAATGTACACGTGGTGATTGCTTACGTATGCGATGATGAATCGCATACCCATGTGCTATGTAGGCAGGAAATCACAACATATTGCGGGCAGGCATGATAGGAATGAGGTGTGTGTGTGTGCGTAAACGTTATGTCAGTGCTGAAAATACGCACCTTGCGATGTTTCTGGTGACAGAATCATATCATCTGCAGGAAGAAGTACGAACTACAACGTAGTTATGTATAAGACCTCTGTAATCTGTGTGTTTGATCATTTCTTTTAATTAAATTTGTAAACTGGTGGTGTTAAACCTTTAACCCATTTTCAAATACTATATCATCATTCAAAACAGCATTACATCGTTTAAACTATAGTTCACGAGTGGTGTAGTTCATGCACCTATTTTGAACTTACCAACTCCAGGTCTTTCAATCAAGTTAGAGAATTGACTACTTTTAAAAGTTCATCATCAGAGACCTGAGCATCCAATAATTCGTATTCATGTCATATTGAACTACAAGATTTCTGATAAAATTTGTAGTTCTGGTTTTTATCTGCTTCGTTGATTTTTCGATAACCATTATGTTGTATATCTATTCTGGGATCTGTTTTGTACATATTTGATCTACGTACCTCCCGACTGTGTAGCTCAGCTTTTTGGCATCTTTAGTTTACCCTGTAATATTTCCTCTCAGCTTCGCTCTTCTTTTTGTCGTGGGTTTTTAGAGTTAAGTATTCTGTGTTTGGTGCTGTGCTGTTTGATTTTGTTTTGGATTAGGTTTTCGAATATGCCTTCACTTTCATGTGTACCCCTTTCCTAAATGATGGCTCACTTTTTTTTTCTCTCTTGTTGGGTTTCAGTTAGAGATCTATAATGAGATGTGCCAAAATAATTTCCCCCCGGCAGCACCGAGCAAATGTATTTACTAATTAGCACAAAACCCATCTACTTTCCCGTATAGTTATCAAGATGATAATAGATCTGTTTGTACGCTAAATCTCTCAAGTTGTAGAAAGCAAAAAGAAAATAATATATACAACACTGAAAATGTTAGAAATAGGTGGGGGAAAAAAAGTGCAGACCAACATCTGATCAGTCATACTAATGACTTGGCAAAGATTTGAACTTTAAGAAAAACAATTGTTAAAAAGTTGGAAAAAATGGGGGGAAAATATTATAAATATGAGAACTTTTATTTGCTGCCTGAGGAAACTATCACAATCTCTCTCGGAAGCAAATCTGTTTGTTTTATCTGCTCCTAGGCTTCAATCTCTCTCGAAAGCAAATCTGTTTGTTTTATCTGCTCCTAGGCTTCAATCTCTCTCGAAAACAAAATCTCTCTCGAAAGCAAATCTGTTTGTTTTTATCTGCTCCTAGGCTTCAATCTCTCTCGAAAGCAAATCTGTTTGTTTTATCTGCTCCTAGGCTTCAATCTCTCTCGAAAGCAAATCTGTTGGTTTTATCTCTGCTCCTAGGCTTCTTGTCCGCTGTATCACATTCATCAGGTAAACGCGACTGATTTGGTTTGAGCTCTTGGTGTCAAATAGAGAGACACAGCACAGTCCATGATTCGGTGGTGTTCTCACCACCAAGGGTTCAAAAAAGATCCCAACAGCACCTCCAAAGCAGCCAGCGAAGGGTAGTAAAGGAACAAAAACAAAAGTGTGGAGAGGAAAAAAAGTTGCTGAAAAAACTAAAAGCATTATGCAAACAGTATAAAATGTAGGGGACAATCTTTGAGCCTATGCTTGAGGATCCGTTCAAGGATGCAAGGGAGATCAAAAGATATGGAACAGTCTGAGTGGTCAGCTCTGCTGTTCAATAACCCAAGCATTGTAAGTGGCTAAGAGTTGTACACAACAAACTTTACTTGGATATATATATATATATATATATATATATATATATATATATATATATTACACTTTGTATCAGCATGACTGTTGTTGACATAAAAGTGTATGTAGATAGATACATATGGATGTTTGTCGGTTAGTCTCGCGGTCTTTCGTCCGTTTATCCGTTCGTTTAAATGATTGAAGTTTGTGCTGTTGTGGTTCAATGTGTGCTTTATGCGTTGTGTTTCCTGCGTACTATTCGCACATGTGTTGTCCAATGAGCACTACTTTTTCAGCGATGGTTATTTTTCCAGCTTTTTTTTCCCTACATGAAGCGACACAAGCTTTTGTATATTTTGAATTTTTGTTTAAAATAATTTATTTATTACTGTGCATTTCAACCTCATTTCTACTTCAATGGGCTCTACTTTTGTTCCTTTTATGTACATTTGTCGTACAACCACCATTCAGTCAGCACTACTTTCACCTATATTTTACTACATGTGTGGTTTCACCAATGTTGTAATTATTTTATTCAAAACCCAAAAGGGGGAGGCGGGAACTTTCAGTGCTTTTCCAAAGCCTTTGGCTGGGTAGAACGATGGCACGATGAACAAGACATTTTCTTTGGAAGCCGAAGACTGTAGAGGTAACGAGGCGTAATCATTCCACTCCCAAAATTATGTTCTAGCGAGTGATAAACGGGCACACACCCAAACTTCTTCCCCCCCCCCCCCCCCCCCCCCCTTCCGGAAGTAAATCCAAACCGACCTTCAACTATGTACCCAAACCATTCCGTTCCTTCAAAGTTCTCGACGCGTTCCAGCTGAAAACCAGAGAAAGAAACAAGCATATCCATTGAAGCATTTTGTACCTGAACATGAGGGGCAGGGGGTGATTCTGGACCGGAGCCAGAACTGATCCCCATCCTTTTCTAAAAGCACTCCCAGGTGAATGATTTAGCAGTCCCGTAACATTTCATCGAGTGAATATAGGCGTGTGTCCAAGCTCACCCGCTCAGTGTCAAGGGAGGTGAAAGCAGGCGTGTATCACTCCATAGGGGTGTTTGGTTTCAACAAATTATTTCTACTTTACAATCACATAGTTTTACCGAACAAAAAAAAAAAAGTGAAAATTTTAACGACAACAAGCTAATGCTTATAATGTGTTCCAATGTTTATAGTTCCACGTGTTTCTTCTTCACCACGCCCTAAATCATTTACCGGAGACTGGTTCTGAGCAGCAGTTCCGGCTTAGGTCTAGAGTCATCCCACGGCTATGCTTTCCTTCCCTTTTCCAATATTTCCCTTTCCTTTGTTGTCTTTCCCTTCCCTTTTCTACATTTTCTTTTGCTACCCTTTTCCTTCTCTTTACTTTCGTTTCCGTTTCTTTTTGCTTTCTTTGTCTTCTTTTTGCTGCCTTTCTTTCCTTGCATTACATTTCCCAGCGTTTTATCTCCTTTCTTTTACCCTCAGCGGCTTTACAATCCCGATACCACCATTCCCTTTCTTTCAATCGCTTCACCATTCCTTTGCTACTTTGTCTTTCCCTTTACTACCGTTCCTGGTCCGTACTCTCATTCCCTACCTTTTACCGTTTTCCTCGTTCCTTTGCTACCTTACCCTTCCATTTGCTGTCTTTCCTTGCTAGTGCTACATTTCTTTTCACCTTGTTACATTTTTTCTTCCCTCCTCTGTCTTTTCCTGCTCTTTGTTATCTTTCCTTCCCTTACGTATCTTTCCTTTTCCGCTTCCTTTTTGCTGTTTTGCCCTCTCCGTTGCTACTTTTCCTTTTCCTTTACCTTTGCTACCGAACCTTCTCGATCCCTTTGCTATGTTACTTCCCTTCTCTACCTCCCCCTTTGCTTTCCTACCTCTCCTTTCTTTTGACATCGCTTTTTCATTTCCCTTTACATATCTTCCCCTTCCCTCTACTACACCCGTCTTTCCTGCTCGTCTTTCTCATCCATACGGCTGAACTCTTTCGTCTCTACTGGGTCAGACAGACAGAAAGTGAGGACCGAGAAAGAACAGAGAGTTCTACCAGGAAAACGTACGACGTTCTCCATTTTGATTATGTTAAGGCATGGTAGCTTTATCCTAGGTGACCACAGCTACAGCAGGTCTCTTCCATTTTGATAAACGAATATTGTATGGAAATATTTAAGGACGAGGAAGGGGAAGAGGGGGGAAATGTACGAAAATGCACCAAAAGGGTGTGTGTGTGTGTGTGTGTGTGTGTGTGTGTGTGTGTGTGTGTGTGTGTGTGTGTGTGTGTGTGTGTGTGTGTGCGTGCGTGTTGGGAGAGAGAAAAATCAAAAGTAAACGGTGACTGAAGGGAGGCAGAAGTGGAGAGAGATGGCGAAGATATCAGCAGTAAGAAAAGCATGTCGGAAAAAGTTTAGAGAGGTAAGAAACCTAAGAAAATATTTGTAAAAGTAAGGGGAAAATTGACCAAAAGTAAGACACCATAGTGGAAAGGAGTAGTGCTGGCTGAATGTGACTACCCACGCTAGTACACACAGTTAGAGAGGACTTGGTTGATTGTCTGTGGCTTCACTTCGTAATGCATGACTGTGTTGCTTTCTTCTGTGTGCAGACGAAATGGACCCCCTGAGAAGCAAAAAGTAAGCTGTCAGCTACATGCTATGGTAGTAAGGGAAGCTCAAAACAAATTAATGCACAGATAAGGCAACGCTCATATAAACCAACTGGGGATGAGTGAACGGACGGATGTGGTGGGTGAGACGGATGAATAAATGGATGATGGATAGAAGGACGTCTCTGTACGAGCAATAGATTTCTCTCCTCAATACTGCCATCGTAGCGTGGTGATTATTAATGAGACTGGATGGGATGGATGGATGGATGCATGGATGGATGCATGGATGGATGCATGGATGCATGGATGGATGGATGGATGGATGGATGGATTGGAAGCGGGTCATGGAGATGCTTTCATATTAAACTACAGCTGTTAAAATAAAAGAGGTAAATAGCTTTTGGCTTTGTTCACCGTGCGCGCAATTCTTCATTTGTTAATGTGTATCTGGCTTCTATTTGTAGTTCTGTTTGGTGCCATGGTGAATTCCCAGTGTCATGAGGCATTCCCAGTGTCATGGCGCTTCCCAGTGTCATAGCGCAATCCCAGTGTCATGGTGAATTACCAGTGTCATGGTGCGTTCCCAGTGTCATGAGGCATTCACAGTGTCATGGTGCATCCCAGTGTCATTATACATCCCAGTGTCATGGTGCATTCCCAGTGTCATGGTGCATTCCCA